>JACCGJ010013091.1:0-20219 GCA_013407085.1 Atriophallophorus winterbourni
AGAGGCTTTATCTTTCATGCATACATACTCGATCCACATCCACCTGCATGACAGCATTTCGTCCGTCTCTTGTGTTGGTGGGTTAGGTTTCACTGTCACTTATGGCGTTTGTTTCATACACAGCATGGACCATCACCTATACTAAGTTCCATATAATGCATGATGTATTTTCGTTACCATCTGATTGTAATTGGTTATACGAAGCCCATTTGAGACTGGTTTCGACGTGTATCTTATTTTACCACGTTTAGACTGTGATGTGTAAGTGCGGTGCATGGGAGCACAACGCTACAGTGGTCTTGCGCGCTTGACCCGCAGTAAATTTGGTATTTTGCTTGAACTCCGCGTTCAACAGTGGTTTTCACGTAAATCTGAATTTGAAACTTTTTCAATGTGTCAAGGCGCACTAAAACTCATCTTACCATCTGCTCCTTACGACGGCAAGCAAACCGAAACCGGTCGGGGAGTGCAAGCGTGAGGGCTGTATGCGTCACTATGCTTGATTATACTGTTTAAAACGCTAGCGAAGATGCGTGATACGCCTATGTGGTGGCCATCTTACTTGATAGCATTCGAACAGAAATATAACATTTGGTTCACCCAGAATGTTCTAACTAGGCTAACTTCATTTGTTATATGAAATGTTGGCTGAGTAAAGCTACGCCCGTGAAAAAAGAATTTAATGCTTGCGAAGTAAAATCGTCAAATTTTTACATGATTTACGATTGCTATTCCAATTGACATTAAATAGCGAATGTGGATTGATCGAAAACTTTTACAGTTAACAAATGATTAGACTACAACAATATACACAATATATAACACTAAGTTGACGTTCGTTGGCACCAAAAATATCCCAACAGCAAAAACAAACAGCATTACCCACCTTTTCTAGTGAAATCAAACCCGACACGAACGTTAACGATTCTCCAAATATTTTCATAAATATTTTGCGTCATCTCTTTAGATTCCGAATAGCTGTCTGGTTCAATGGGAAGTTTTATTCCTCGAATCGAAGACGGACTTGTGTTCCCCTCATCGAAATGAACCCCATCACAGCTAGAATGTGTTGTTGATTTATCCGACATTGCTGCGTTCAACACAAATTCGTCCAAGTATTTGTAATTCAGGCCGTTACAACTGCGTTGACTATACGCTCGCCGTCGGACAATCACACAGGGAACGTATCCGCACGTCTTCAACCAGTCATTGTCTCGCATGCACGACCTTAAAAGTCCAAGCTAGCCGTAACGCCATTCGTCGACCTTCAAGGTGATGTTTAAACGACGGCGGCGATACACGGTAGACGGGCGTGAGTGTGGCCGAATCACGTGTTGTATGAGTCATGGTGTGGCAATTGTCCTGCGGGGGATTTTCAAGGACAAGCCTGAATAATGACCTTCAATCGGTCTGGTCCGATTGGCTGGAGATAAAACCGAGGTATATAACAAACCTTAAGGCTAAGTAGCGCCTCGATCGGACATAAAATAATCGGTCCCAGGACATAATAACAATATAACATACATCGAAATTTCTCAATGCAGATGTTAATTCAGTTCTGCAATGATTCGTGTCTCATTAATCAAGATTTATGTTTTCATGTAAGGAGTAAATAAATCTGCAGTGTTGAAATTTATAGGTGAAAATGCATGGTAGGACAAATTATCAATCGTGAATCTTTGATTTTGGAATCAGTATGAGGGTTAGCATTAAACAAGTGCAGTTTGACCTGAGATAAATTTCATCGAATAGTGTAATATCTTCTTGAGCCAAAAAGCCCAGACATTTACCGCATAGTCCAATGTTGGACGTATCGTTACTAGTGAGAAGTTTTTAAATATTCTACGAAAGATGCCTAACAATATGATGGCCAGTCGATATACATTCTTGCAGTGAACCGAGTTCCTGGGATTTCCACTAACCCATAGGCCAAGGTCTTTAACACAGATCTTGATGCCAAGCTTTCAGTTCAAAATCGATTTGACAAAGGAATATTCTTCCCAAGGAGCACTGTGCGAATTTGGAGTATTAATGATCATATCATTCGCAGCCTGTCCAGACTGAAACGGTGTTCAAATCTGTTTGCAGTTTTTGCGATCTGTAGCAGAATTGATCCGCGTCCAAATGTTTATGACTTCCGCGAACAAATTCATTTTGGATGTTATGAGCGTCAAGTGTCATAGTTTCTGTGTTGCAGAAAAAGAAGTGAGAAATGCCTTAATGCGGAGCTCAACATCGTTGACCGATCATGCTGGAAAAAACCATCTCGTTGCATTTTCGAGAATTTACAGTGAAGATGACCGTTGATCAATGTTTAGAATTATTGATTCCAACGCATGATGATCGCTGTTACTAAAATGGTAAAATGCAACGGCAAAAACGGTTAAAACATTTAACTCACAGCTGTGGGCATGAGACGTTGCTTATATCAAAATTACACAGTGATGTACTTGATGTGAGTTAAGCGAAGTGCTCATATACAAAAGAGTGGTGGTAGAGTTTTTGTGTTGTTGGCCTCCTTCCTTCGGTGCCGACGATGGATTTACATCACAATCGCATGATTTTTTCATGCTGCATTGTTTTTCGGGTGACTAAACAGTCAGATTCGGGAGGAACAATCTCTCCCGCAGAGCTCGAAGCTTGAGACCGTACTCGGTCGATCGGCATCAGTTGCACGCCAGCGGCCAAGAGCGTATCTGCTACTCCACAGCATGCAGTTAACGATTTATATAATGCCTCAATGTGAGATGTCAAGCGCAAGTTCTTGCCAACTCGCGTGGTCAATGACAAGAGCTTTCGTATCTCTTTTGCACATGTCATTGTACCGCGAGTGCGATCTGCACAATGGTCGACTTCCTGATTGCAACTGAGTGTATCTTTCACTCAGCACTTCAGCATTCTATTACGTTGTCAACTCTCATCTGGCGGACACTTGACCAGGCCAAGCCGTCAAATCCGTTTGCAGTCGCACCCCGAGGACCACATTCACACCCAATCATGTAGCATAATAGAACGCAACTTAGTCAAGCGTTTATTACGCACACGATAAAGAATAAAAAACATGAAAATCTCACATAGAATATTCTTAAGAGGGAATCCACAATGCGTATGTATCGGTTACCGCTTGGGCCTGATTTTTCAGGCGATAATCAAGATTTCTCTCTCCGATTCCATGATGTTCCACAAACACCCATAATCAACGGATTCAAAGGCAGCGCGCTACCGTTTGCTGTTGATACTGCGTGTGGTGGTCCATAATCCTATGCTAGGTGAATATTTGGTACACGCATCCCATTCCCTATATGAAAGCCACTATGGTTGAAACTTGTACGCAGGTGAATATAGCAGGAACATCGCAAACAACGAGCGACAACGATAGGGTTGTTTAGTTAGAGCACTCAGATTTATGTCCACGTTTAGGCTGCGGTAGGATGATAGACGTACCCCAGTCTGTCGGGATAACATCACTATTCGAGATATATCAAAACAGTTTATGCATTAGAGATATTTGCGCTTCTACACAGGGTTTATTACTTCTCGGCGGTTTTCATGAATCTTAACACGTTGACTACGTAGTGGTACATATATGTACCACGCTGTGTTCCTGATTCACATAGTGGTACAAATATGTACCACTACGAAGATCTCGTGTTCGAGGAAAACATCAATTGAGAATACCGACGTTGCTATTTCGCAATTATATCTATAGATAATTATCTGAAAAGGATAAAGTCATGAAAATACTAGGTTTATTATCAAATATTTACTCAAAATTATCGCATTATCACAAAATAAAAAATAACTTTATTACGCTTCCAGCCTTATCCAACAGTGGCATACAGGAGCTCCTTGTTTACCATTCCTCCACTGTTTCAAGCGCATGCGGATCCTGATCTTACTGTCCCTACCTGATGAGTGCAAACAGCACGAAACCGGTCGTGGGGTGTGAATGACGGAAAAGCATGCAAATGACTATTTTGTTTCATGGTTATGGGTTTTACCCCATTTAACATGTGTTTCGACACATGCTTTGAACAGGTTCGTCGTACGAGCCTTATCCAACAGTGGCATACAAGCGCTCCTTGTTTACCATTCCTACACTGTTTCAAGCGCATGCGGATCCTGATCTTACTGTCCCTACCTGATGAGTGCAAACAGCACGAAACCGGTCGTGGGGTGTGAATGACGGAAAAGCATGCAAATGAATATTTTGTTTTATTACACTTCATTTTGCAATTTTAAATTATTGCATAGTGTTTGTTATGATTTTAGCTTACTACATAACATTGGTTCTAAATAAATATTATTATACAATATTACTTATATTTGAACATTTTTGCTTAGTCAAACCCTAAAAAACTAGAGTAAATTAAAATATCAGTTTAAAAATTGAGAGAAAATAAGCGCGTACGTGACAGAACGTGTACCACGATGTGGCACAGACAACTAGGTTACAGTCATAGACATAGTGGTACTGTAATAGACCACGGGAGAGTGTTATATATTTGGCCCACTATGTATGTCAGTAAACATATTGGCCGTACATGACAAAATGTATCACATTTGTCCCACGGGTTTTATAATGCGTACTCATCATAAGCATCACGAGCGCTCACCTCCTCTACAACACTCGTAAGGCACGAGCACAACTGATGCAATGTGAAGAAACTTGGCGAATTGTCGCTGGTGAAAGTCCGGCGATTTGGCATACGTAGTCAACGTGTTAAAAACTGCTTCGCATTACAATTACCTGGGGAGTTGCAGATCTATACGCAAGCAGTGAGCTGTATGCTTGTGATTGACAAGCAACTGGCTGAAGTGCCCAACCCACCTAGCTATCCCACCATTGAGGTAAAAATCAACTGACTGATGAATAACATGGCTCTCGTGGTTGTCACGCGTCATTACACATTTAAGAATGCCTCACCAAGTCAACAAAGGAGCACCACATTAGCAGCAACCGGTAGAGGCTGGTGGAAAATACCGGTTGACCAGTCAATGATATGGCGCTCTGGGATGAAGCGTTCCATAGCGGTAAGCTCGTTTGTCTGTGTGGTGTCGAAAAATCGGATAATAATTGATTGGAAATCTTAGCGATATGGCAGCAAACCGGAGTTTGCGATGCCAATGTATTTTATTATGTGTCTCCATGACACTCTTTAAATGACCTTTACCCCAGAATGCGTCTTGGAAAAAAGACCAAGCTTGCCGGAATGCGTTTAACACAACAACATACCGGGTTTATTTGAATTAACGGATTAAAATGGTGTATTATATATTCTTGTGAAGATGACCAAATCACATCAAAACACATTATACATTAGCTTGTCCAACTGGGAACGTTACAAGCTGGTCCAGAAAGAGGGTTTTAGAAAATAGAATCACATAGATCAGCTGAAAGACTGCGGTATACAGGGAAGCCCGGGATGAGAACAAATGCAGCACCGGAAATATGGTTTGTGTGTCGCCGTCATATTTGCATCATCGATTGTCGTTCCGGGGGGTGAGTGGACTGAAGATTGGAAATGTGAGTTTCCCCATACTGTTTACGCCGACGTGATCGTCGCAGACAACGGGGACAATTTTCTGGCCTGGGGTTACGCAAACACGCTCGATGGAAGCAGGCTGCACAGCCAGGACAAATCACGGTGTTCGGTTGACCAAATGGGAATAAAATGTGACCGGAACGACAAATCTCACAGATGAAACCTTGCGCACGGCAGCGGGTACATCGATTCAAATGATCAACCAGCGGTTGGAGCACACTGAATAAACGGGGTTCCATACGATTATCTTGCACACCACACAGATCAGCCATACTCCATAAATTCGGCGCTTCGAACCAATGCGCAGGGAGATTTTTCAAGCCCGACAAGGACGAGGCAGCTGCAACAATGAAAGTGAACGATGTGAAGGAAATTTCAATATTCTATGAATGCGATACACGGATGTGCAATCGTGCAGTATTTCTATGCTGTGCGGCTAACATCGTGCTAAATTGATTGGCCAACGGTAGTGAGCTGCATGCTGAAACACGCTGGAGTCTCACTACCATTTCTATTTCCCCCCTCATATCTGCCTAGGCCTGGGCAACCTGACAGTATTTTAGCCCACGTGCAGTCTCTGACTATGCGGCACTTTGCCTGGATCAGGCTTGTGCTTTCATACATAATACATGAATGCGATGCACTGTCTGCTTAGTACTGCTCAATTGTGCCAATAACATACACCGAGCCAATCTAGTAGTAACAATGAGAATGACCCCATGCCGAGAGCTTACCATTGGGACAAAACCGTACAAACGGCAACAACGCATGACCCTGTTCCCGGAGAGCGGAACAGCTGTGTAACGATGACTGCGAACGAAGAAGACGTGGGTTGAAATCCGATTGTCGCAACAAAGGTTGCGTGTGCAGTTGCGTCAAGCGGTCACGAGCGATGTTGCTCACGGGAAGCATTCGGAAATCCCAATCGTTGATCACATTCCCAGGAAGAGTCATTAGCGTGTTTTTGTGACAAACGCAACAAAAGAACTTGCCGAAAAATTCGCAGAAACGCATTCGCTTTAGGTAGCCTAGATGAGAAATAAATGAAGGTGAAATCTCGAAAGCGTATGAACACGAAGGACCATAGCACCAAAGACCAAAAAGCACGAAACCGGTAATGCTATGTGCGTGCGAATATTAATATTTGATATGATCCAAACTACGGCTTCCACCGTAAAAAATCGCGCTTTTAATGAGCGTTCAATTGAACAAAGTTTAGATGTGCAAATTTGACAAAACAGTTACACTTCGCATGTAATGCTCGATGCTTGAATGCATGTATGCACGTATGAAATCACAAGCCGCATCCAGGCAAAGTGCCACACAGTCATAGACTGTCAGGTTGCCTAAGCCTAGACAGATGTAGGAAAGGAAAATAGCAATGACCGTGAGAATTCAGCGTGTATTCGCATGTGGCACATCACAGAAGGGCCGCACGATTGCACATCCATGCATTGTATGACACATGTATGTGCAATTTCTTGCATAGTGTTTAACTGACATCAAATTCGACATGTTTATACGAAGTCGATATCTTAGCCCTTAACTGCCTGAATTATTTTACAAGCGTCACCTCACTTCCGAAGTTTGTTGACAACTGGCGCGCCGCATGGCTCAGCCGTCTCAAACGCGTATTAAACGAGAGCAGAACGTGTGCCAAATCCGTTACTCCCGGCAAACGGAAGTGATCTGTGTAATTTATCATAAACCTCTAAATTTTGTGTACCGAATTCGACCCATTCGACCGTTAAGGGTTAGTAAATGGCGATTTTCTTGTTTCAGGATACTGGACGATCAGACTATTATTCGACTAACAATACATGAATGAATGAATTTAACTCGTATGAGGTTCGTTTGAGTTGCTTTAAAAAGATATGGAGGCAGGCAAATATGTTTACCGCCATCAAAAGAGTGCTTCTAAAAGATGTTGCAATATCGCTTACTGGTTACTGCTTGCAACATAATAATCATGAAGTATATGAATTAATAATAAAGTGGCGTTGAGGAATGGCCTAAGAGTAACAGACCTGGCAGACGACTACATACTACGACGCATCATGAAAACGAACCTATGCACAGAATATATGGCTAAAGGGGGAAGTGAGAGACACTTGAAACGAGGTGGCTTTAATTAAGAACGGAAGAAAACGTATTGATCGCCTCATATACAGGGTGTCCCAAAAAATGTATACACACTTGATATAATTGTAATTATAGTGTTTGTTAGCATTTCATTATTTCAAATGTATTAAAATATTCACAAGTGTTATTTTGTTTTTTGTTACATTTTACTGCATTCTAATAAGTGTAAATAGTCAATCGTTTTATTTTCAGCAAGATGGGGCACCCCACATTACCATCGCGATGTTAGGTCTTTCCAAACCGGTGGATTGGACGAAGAGGTTTTATTTGAATATCCTCCCCGTTCACCAGACCTCAGACCACTAGGTGTTTTCTGATATGGATACTAAAAGATAAAGTCTATGCTACGAAACCTGCAACAGTCGCTGAATTAAGAGAAGCCATTGAGCATGAATTTGCCCAATTACCAAGGGAATTATTTCATAATGTATGCGATTCCATTGCTTAGCCTTGTCGGCAGTGCCTGGATCAAAATGGGCGTCAGTTTGAGAACAATCATTGACACAATAAAATCTACTTATAACATATTTTTATACATTTGAAACAATGAAATACTGACAAACAATATGATAACAAATATTTTAAGTGTATACATCTTATTGAGACACCCTGTATGTAATGAATCGTTGTTCAGAAGCTGTTGCTAGATTCATTCTAACAGCCTACAAAGGATGTACATCGCACGTAACATGATTGCACAGGCTGATGCCGTCGGGATTTGTTTCCCTTCACGTTCACCGCAGTATGCAGGACCCGCCTGACTGAAGCCAATTAAGCCATATCACAGTGCGATCTTCGTTCATTAGTGGACAGCTGTATCTGCTCTTCCCCATGGTGACGATGACGCTTCAGACTGCGCCTCCAAAGTCACGAGCAAGTCTCCGAGTAATGCCAGGCGGTTCATATCTCCTCTGCAAACGTTGCTTTTTACCACAGGTGCGGCCGAATCCAAAGATCAATTTCCTGATTTAAACTTCTATTAGAGAAGATATTTTGGAATACAACCGTTTCTGTTCTATAGATATGACAGCCAATGTAGTGACGCTGTTGTAGCAGTGAACCTGTTCTGTATACTAGCACATCAATTTATGGTCTATTCTCGTCTTAAGAGTTGTGTGACAGTCTGATACTTCATCCTATAGCAAATAGTGGTTGAGAGAATTATGTAATTACTAATTATTAAGCAATACGTACGTTATATTACTTACGAGTTTCGATAAATATCCCACAGCCCGCACATCGATTTAATTGGCCCGCAAGGATTTGCTTGCGCCTGTAGAAATAGAACAAAAAACAGTCACTATATTTTAGTGTCAAACAATCAAAAATGTGTGAGAGATTTTTTGTTCGGACAACTGAGCTGTACGCGGAAAAACGGTGGAGTCTTACTACCATTTACTCTTTTTGTATCGGTCTAGGCCTAGGAAAACGGATAATATTTTAGCGCAAACACAGGCTATGACTGAGCCGCACTTGTTCTAGGCCCAGGTTCGTAATTTTATACATATCCTGTACGGACGGTGACAGCGTTTCTCTCAGTGGATTGAGTTACGATGAGGCAGGATATTAAGAAAACTACCAAGGCGGTCTGGCGACATGAGAGTTTAAAGGCAAAAAGACAAGATATTCGATCGTTGATCTCCAATGACTACCAAGCCATCCGGCGAAAATTGAAATAGACCATAGAAAACAGCACGATGAGTTGTGTTGTGGGTCAGTTGATTTCGATAAACCAGTTAATATAGGTATGAAATTAAAAGTGTCGCGCAGCAACCGATTGTCAGGTTGTCTAGACCTAGACAGATATAAGAGAAAACGGTAATGAGACTTCAGAGCGCTTCCGCGAGCTGCTCACTGCCGGTGGTAAACCAAGTTGCAACGCTCTTAGCTGCAGAGCATTAAAGTACCGTTTGATTGCGCATCCGTGCAAAGATCGTTTAGTGAATAAAAATCAATCACACACAGAGCAAATTAAACACGAACATTTACTTTGTGGTGGTCTGGGTGGGATTTCGTTAAGGAACAAAAAAGGTTGGACGGAAAATTGCGAAATGCACGTTTATTTTTGTTTACATATCGGGTCTGATCGCAACAATGACGATTGTGGTAGGCTGGTAAATGATGGTGATATGGCGGTCAAGTGGAACGAAACATGTTGGAGATTAATCATCAACCGCTTGGAGTTGCCAGACTTGCAAAGCAAACACGGGCGTCGGAGTAGCACGGATAGCTAGACAGTGGTGTTAGTAAAAAGCCAATCGATACACCAATTAGACGACTTGATTCAACTACAGCGTACGCTCGTGAGGCGAAGTAAAGAAGTAACCGGAAGCATGTACACGTTCTGGTTGTGATACATGGTTCGAAGTGGGGCAAAGTTCAGACACAAAATTATAATTGTTACAGAGGATTGAGATACATTCTGTGTAGTTTGTAACAGAAAATAGCACAAGCTTACACGAATAAAGGTTTGATAACAATGTGCCATTACAAGGAACGAAAATATTCACTGAATAACAGCGCAAATAGTGTATAGCTATGCACTTAGCTCACGTGCAGTCTCAGACTGTGCGGCACTTTGCCTGGATCAGGCTTGTGCTTTCATACCATACAGCCATGCACTGATTGTCAGACCAGTGAACGATAAACATCACTGAAAACATGCAGGAACGGATCAACAAACCACAAATAAATGCGTTGTGGTGTGAAATTAAAGCGCTGGTTTGAAAGCCCCGATGTTTGCAGCACATTTCATGCTAGGAGACTACTAGCAGCTGCATTTACTTTCGTAAGATCATTGTTTCAGTTCTCTAAGGTAAGAATATGTTCACCCACCGAAGATTCGACATGAGAATTCGAACAAAAGTTTAGGATTTAGCGTTATATCAAGAACGGTTAATACACGAGCAAAGGCCGTTTCGGCAGTGACGAATGATGATGCCCGGGGAGGGCGCACTTTACGGAACACGAATGAGAAATAAACATACGGTGTGGTCATTCTTGAGATAAAGTAAAATGAACAGACGCAAAGTAAAATGCAAACAATACAAGTGGAAGAAACCGAGGCGAGTGGATGCGCGAACTTTTGCGGGCAAATAATGGAAAGTGTGAGTTTACATGAACCAAAATGTATGTAGATTCGTTTAGAGATCCAGAGAGCAGAATCTCTCGTAGAGAAGCAGTCATCATCATCATCACCATGAAGCACAGGTTTGGAGTCAGACAATGTGCCAAACAACAAGAAGCAAGAAAATCAGTTACATAAACACAAAAAGCGGGCAAGCGAATTATTTAAATGCGTGTACAAACAGCTTTTTTGGAGTTGCACTGCATCCGCTATGATGTTGGTGTTTCATTTTTATGAAATAGCATACAACCACATAATACATGATACAGAATTATGAAAAACCTAAAAAAGTACATTAGTGCCACTGACTTCGGTTTGCAGACGAATACGCGCTTCACTGAGCTTAGCGCTACGGTGAGCTTCTTCATGCCAGCACGCGAGGTAATGGCCTTAAAACTCAAAAGCGGGGCCTACAAATCGGCCGTGCATAAAATTAATTTCTCCGCAGATTTTTCAACATTTTTCGTTAAATGTCAACGCTAGCTGTGGGCCAAATGCATCATTTTTTCGTATCAACTGAGGCCAATTTTCGACGCGCAATTTTGAACGACTTACGAGATACCGGGAATTGTTGTGACACTTTTGTCTCAATACATTTGGTTACACCATTTGTTAATAAACTGGATCACATGTGGAAATTATCAATCAAGACGGAAAAGAAACATCATTCAGTCGATAAATTGACCTGTCCGTCAATTTCTTTTAAATTATTTGGTGAAATTTTTGTAATGGGTGAAAAATCGTTTATATGAATAAAGCCAATTTCTTCTTCTTCTAGGTATCTACCAGCCTCTACGAATAAGGTGTGGGCTGATCGAGCTTTTTTTAGAATACAAGTGGTAACAACGACACGGCGCATGCAGTTTTTTAAGCGATTAGCAGGCTGAATCGAATGGGCTCGCTTTGCCAAGCTCGACTGTGAAAGCTTGCTCGAATCACACAGCAAGATGAAGTCCGCACATACGATTGACTGATCGATTCTATGTGAAGCTTCAATTTTGTCGAAACCAATGAATGGTCAGTGTCACAGTCTGTGCTCTGACATGATCTTGTGAGTTCTATCCTTTTCATACCAGAGCGCCTAACGAGCATAAGAGCAAGCTCGTGCCAATGCTTCGAACGAGGATGTTTCCAAAAGACTTCAACGTTATGGTTTGAAACAATGGATTAGTTACAAAAAAAGATTGAACTGTGTGCATAGTGCGAAAAGACGGGATCCATTTTCGTTTGCTCGAACTAACACGAACTTTTCTATGAAGTTTGACCAAGACTCGTGATTTGCGTTAACGTTGACATTTAAATTAATGAATAACAGTACAGTTTTTGAGCGGCACGCTATTAAGGACTGTTGCGAGATGATGATAAAAGACTTTTTCAGCAGGCGTCGCAGAGATGGTCGAGGCATAAGAGTGGACCAACTTAATTGTACCGTTCGCTTCCGCTGTTGTTTGGTTCTGCTATTATTAATAGACTGCTTCGCACGGCGAACCCAACTTCATGCAATCGCATCTCATCAGAACCCTTTCCTTTCCCGAAATGTGTAATCTCTTCCCTTTAGAATACCGGTGTTTATTAGAGCATTGTTAACGACGGCTGATATTCTTTCGTCACTGATGTTCGAAACGTCATGAAATCCAAGCAGCATGGGTCGGAAGTTCCAGATTTCCAGTTTTGAAGCTGATTTTTTGTGAATGATTCGTTTCGCTTGTGCGAAAAAGAGCAGTCTAAATTTCGCTTGGTTCTCACTCACAATGCAACCAATGAGGATAGCGAACCGCGGCGAGACGACAGGCTATTGACTGGCGGGCGGTAGCCGTCCAATGAGACCTGAAGATCTCTCGCACCATCGGAGACAGCACAAAGCACGGAGTTTAACGCCAGTTGAGCCATAGCTTTTAAACGGTATCTGCTGCTTCTTGTGTAAAAATCGATAAAAGTGGAATGGAGTGTTTTTTCAGTTGGTGCGCAAGTGATCCCTTTCCTTCCCTATTAGAACCAAAGAAACAGCTAGGTTGATAAATTTGGACAACCCTGTCGTCGCCAGGACGAAATTCATGATTGGATAAGGCCACGGAGCATGGATTTGTCCGAAGTAAACTGGTTTTGATGACCCCCTTCCCAGATCTGGACAGATGTATTGGAATGCGATAATGACAATAACACCACATCATGTTCTCGGTTGCAGATTATCACCAGTGGGAAACCAAGTTAAAAAGGTATTACCTGTGCACGACAGAAGTATTGTACCATTGTACACCATCTGACGTTCGCAAAACAGTCAACTAGCGACGATATCCACCTGACGCTATTTTGGATGATAAAACGAAAATAAATTTCAAACATCAGCACTTACTTTGATTTAGGAATCGGTCTGTTGATCAGTAGGTCAAACGGTAACGACTGACCCATGGTGCTGACTGAGCTGAGCAAACCATCGCGTTTTGTATTGTTCGTTTGTATTGTGAAAAAACCATTTTTAACCACATAGTTCGGTTGCGAAGTGCTCGAAGGCGAGCTGGTCGTGGTCGTTGAATGATCGGAAGACGTTAAGGTGGTCACTTCGCTACCCGGTGAACGAACGTCATTCCAGTAACGTTCGCTGGACGATAGCCGCTCAACCACGGGAACGGAACGACAAAAACGGGGATCGTGTGATCCCAAAGGACGAGATAACGGAAGCAGATCAGCGTGATAGATTGCCCTGCCATTGTGACAAGAGATGAAACGTGCACGCATGAAAGAGATTATACAAGGGAACTGTAGAAAGTTGTGAAGAGAGCCATCATCATCATCATTATCATCAGAGACAGCATTACACCGGTAGCACGTACCGAATGCTTAACTGACCACAACCATGAAAAAGTAAAATCCTAAATGATGGAGAAGGGTAGGACTTAAATAGCTACAAATTCTATAGAAGAGTAAGCACAAACAAACTGGGAAGAGGTGCCTACAACTCGAATGGAACATGTATTCAAACAAGTTTCGTGAAGGAGTAGAGCGACATCAGCATGGCAGCTTCTAAGCGGCTTTCACTGTCATGCATCATAAAAAGCTTTTCTCGTCAATCCGCTTGACAACATACAAGGTTAAGCAAACACTCCAAGAAGATGCTTAGTGCAAGACCGCCTTTGAACACGGTTTTCGGACATATAATGAAGCGCAACTAACCACTGCGATATCTGGTCGCGGGGAGACCAGCCTGGAAGACGCGCTGCGCCTACTTTTGAAAGGTTACTAGTAAGGGTTTTTAACTGCCTATGCCATGTGACGGTTTGGCCACCCCGAGATTTACGCCAATCAGGATGTGGCGTCGCAAAAAGAACACGTTTCGGAAGTCGTTTATACAGTAACCCTAAAATAACCGCGGGGTCTCGTTCAAACATCTACTTTTCACAACCGCAATGAAATCGAAGGTGAGAAACCGATTCACTGAAAATAGTGCGAATGCATAAGCTAAGTGATCATCACTCCTTCCTTGGATTTTCAGTTTTACGTAAACGCAATCTTACCTGTCAACTGAGGATAGTATGACGACCGAATTGCAGGGCATCAGAGTTGAACAGTTGCTCGCGAGGGGATCAGGGGGTGAAGCAGCATCTGCGCGATCGTGTGCCTGAGAGCGCTGACCGTGGAACGCCCAATCCGCGTCACACGTCTGCATCAGCAGTTGATGCAACTGCTTCAAGAAAGCCATCGAGTCTGTTTGGCCGGCGTGTTGTTCCATGCAACAAGTGATCATGTCGGCGGCCATGGTTGTGACGAAATGCGTGTGGAACAATTCATCAGCAAGCACACTAGACAAGTCGTCGTGATGGCCGCCTGCATCTAGTGGATCGGTTTCCTGGAGCTTGTCGAGCAAATAAGAATTCAAGAAGAAGTCTTCTCGACTGAAGCCGAACAACTTTGAGGGTATATCTTCCGGTATGGTAACCGTGTCGGATGTGAAAAGTGGAGAAGTTCGCGGTGATTGCTAAAGAGAGGGGAGCCGAGTGGAAATACGATAACAGGATTGAAAATAATTTAGGGCACGAAACTTTTTATCTCGGAATAAAATGGTAGACTTCCCGACTAATGCACTGTTAAAAACGAAAGCAAAATATTTCATAAAGTGGGATTGTCATATATGACGATTCATGAAAGGTTTTCATGCTATTTACAGACTAGCAGGCTACGCTAGCGTTACAAGAGGAAAATATGCGCGACATTGGTTGCTGATTTTCCGGTGTCTGCTCACTTACACAAGAGAACTTGCTAAGGAATGCGTGTGAGCACTTGCTCAAATGCAAAACGTGAAGAAAAAATTCTATTCAAGTAAGAGACTCTAACTGTTACGAATGGATGATGAAATCCATGTTTCGGGGATAAATAACAAGCATGCGTAGATATTTCAGACTAGCAATAAGGGCAGTGACATATGTGAGTGCCCGACAAACGCATACGCGTAGTTAATTTACCACCGAAAGATAAAAATGAATTCGAAATTCAACCGAGAAATCGTTTGATTAAGATCGCTGCCGATAGAACATTGTACTATCTAACATATCGAACATTAGAAAACGACAATATTAACTGGAAGCGATACGATTTTAATGAGAAAACAAGATGCGACTAAGAAGCATCAATGCAGTAGTCATGCTTGGGCTGAACTACGAACCGTTGTGGCTCGGTCTCTGGAAAATGCACCAACCAATTGCAACGCTTGCTTGCGGTCTATGACTGCGCGGCACCTTGCCAGAATAACGCTTGTGATTTCACACTTATATACCGCCTGCGGGTGATGAACACATCACTATTGAGCTGTAACCTGAAGCTTGCTGATTATGAGCAATTTAGCCGGACGGGCAGCATGAATACCTGTAATCGTTTTCCATAAGTGGTTGCAAGCGGGTGTTAGGACCAGGTGGCTACGGACTGAGAGAAATGCTGATGCTTGCTCGCTTGCGATGGTTGGGACATGTTTTAAGAATGCCTATTCACCGTTTACCGTACCGCGCCTTATTCGCAGAGCCTGACAGAAGCTGGGAGAAACGATCGGGTGGCCAGTCCATGACGTGGCGCGTTGGGATGAAGAAACTCACCGTAGCGCTAGGCTCAGTTGGGCGTATTCGTTTGCCTGGGTGGGGTCCAAAAGCTCCACCTAATAGTTGGCTGGAAACCTTACGCGATATGGCTACAAACCGAAGTCAGTGGCGCCAGTGTATTTTATTATGTGTGTCATAATTTTTTATTCGGTATTATTTTACATAAAAACACAAAAAACAAAACCAAAAAAACCAAAAAATCGCATGCAGTGAAACTACAAAAACAAGCTGCTTTTTTGTGCACACGCTTTTGCGTATTCCGCTTGCCTGCTTTCCCTTTTCCACGCGCTTGCTTATCTGTTTTTTGTGCTTCATATTGCTTGGCACTTTGTCTGGCTCCAGACTTGTGCTTCATGATGATGATGATGATAAGTGGTTGTTGGAGCCAGCAAAAGCATATAAAAAACAGACAAGGAAAATATTATGCACACAATCTTTTCATTCATTGGTTTTTGGTTAAAAAGCGACGACATAATGAAGCACAATCAGCGTCGGTGAATTAGGTGCAGTACAGTAAGCAGTGAGGATGAATTTTTAAAACGCGTCCGGCCGGAAAGCATTAACATTTCTTTCAGTCTGTGGAAGTTCGGTCCTGAATCCAAAGAGGATTCGGTTCGAAGAGAATCACAGCAACTGGGGTACACACTCTATCTTTAGAAAGGGGGGGTGAAGGTTAGGAATGAAGTTCGGCGTACACACGGTGAGATCTAAACACAAAACAACTGGGTTCCAAAGGTTGTCATAGCCGGGGGGTGGCAGTGGGGATAAGCTCCCACTGTTTTTGAAATGCTCCCATATGGCATGCGTCTCAAATAGCCTCTGACAACCAAGTCCAGCTTCTGGCCTGCACGAGTGGCTCTCCGAGCCGGCGGAACTGCTTCTACCAACAGGAAAACGGGCGAAAGCGAGTGACTGGCGCCTGAAAACCAGTTTGCTTCGGGCAGATGGAGCTCGTTAGCCTGGGAGGGCATCCATTTTCATCTAAGGGAAGGACAACCCTGATTTTCAACCTCCGCTGCCTTGCGGGATACCCGATCGCGGGAAAGGCTTCGGGAGAAAACCCTGAGGAAAAACCTGGAAAAGAGTCTGGTAGACCACCTCTTTCTGGCAACTCCCTGCTGCCTTGCAGGTCGCACTTGGTTGTGCAAAGGCTAGAGAAGCTGACTCGAACAAACGCCGAGTGGTGCTGGGGACGCCGCTTTGTACCCAAATTCCCAAGAATCTTCTTTGAAGCCGACTCATCCTCCAGGAGGAGATAGTCGCACAAAAGTAAAGTAAAGTAAGTATTTCTCATGATAATATTCACTTAGTGTTTAAACGCAGATTGGTCTGTTGCTCTCTCTCTCTCTCTGAAACCTCATATTGTTCAAAGATGTTCTTGCTATCACACACCTGACAAATAAAAGTAATTCCATCAGCTGATTGACTCCTACGAACCGAAAAAATTGACGTTGGAAAATAAAACAAAAAATTACATGACCTTGAAGAAAAAGTTATCATTAATCTTGCTGCGAAAGCAGGAATGACTAGTTTTTGAATGTGAAATATTTGTCACATCAGATCGCTGAAACGGTGATCAACCTAAACGCTTCTTGCGTACGGATTAAAGTTCTGTAACCCGAAGCGTGCAACATATTGATTTTAGTTAAGTGTGGGAGATGAATCTTGGAGAATACTCTATTTCAATGCCTCTGTTTGTTCTGAGTTTGATCTTTGAATTGGATTGGCACAACCAACACGTTTAAATCACAAGTGAATGCAGCGAACTGTCTGGGCTAAATCTATTCATCCGTGTTCTTTTGCACATAATATTCGATACAAACTGCCCTTTCTTTTCATCACCAAGACAATACGATGGTGACATTGCATTGGTGAAAGATGTGAACAGTAAAATTAACTGGTATTCCCTTTGTTTAAGCTCGAGGAGGTTAGTAGAACACGCCAACCATTCATTGAATTTGTTGATTCCTGCTTCTAGATTGAATAGCCACATATTTTGACGGATCAGCTTCCAGCAACATGTGAGCAACACATTACTTTATTCATCCATCAGCGCCTTGAGTGCTTGACCACAAATCACTATGTGATTCTTTGTTTGAACATCGTGGTTCGTTGTACGAACCCTATGCAACAGTGGCATTCAAGTATAACCTTGTTTACAATTTATCCACTGTTTCAAGGCTCACTGAACCTGATCTTACTGTCTCCACCTGATAAAGGCAAACAGCCAGAAACCGGTAGTGGTGTGTAAGGGATGGAGATGTAAGCACCACAATACAATGTATTAATGCTGTTTATGAATCCTACAGACAACTCGCTCTGGTTTCGGATGCGCCAACGGGATGGCAATTCTCTTACAACACTCTCATTTTGTCAGCCTATCATTGGTCAGATACGATCGAGTTTCACTTCGAAACCCGATGATGATTGGCCAAATCAAACGCTATCTGAATGTGATTATCCAAGTTTCGAAAGTTCATATGCTGTTGAAACGCACTGCTCGTCATCATATGGTTCTTATTAGGCTGTTCGCTTTTTCTACCACAACATTTGTGAATGGTGTGTGTGAATGGTGTATGTGAATGGTGTATGCGCATCATCGATTTTAAATCAGCCAGCATTCGTGAGTTCAATGTGTTCCTATTTCATGTATCTTTCCTCTCGTGTTGGAAAACTTCAAATAATGCGCTCAACCTGAATTGATGGCACTACTGAGGTGGAAAATAGGTAACCATAGGGTGTATGATGTAGTTGTTTTTGGCGAAAATGCTGCAAAGTCATTTAGACCGCGTAATTTCTCCGCTGTGAAAGTCTGCCTTGAAATAAACGCAACAAAAACAAGAGGCGTTATTTCAAACCGTTACACCGAAAGATGAAAAGATATTGAAGGTTGATCGTGTGTGTAATGCCTTTTTTGCAGCTAAAAGGCAACATTTGCCGCAGGATTTGGGATTAACTTCAAGTCTAAAGTGCGTATATATCAAGCTGCGAACCACCTTCTTTCTGCTTTATGGATGCGAGACGCTGAGGTCACATGATGTACGATCTTAGGAAATGTTCGATCAATGTTATCTGATATTGATTTTAGATTACTCACGAGTAGTAAATACATTTCAATATTCAAATGCTCGTTTTCATGTTAATGAACGTCTTGTTGTTCTACGTGTAGAATCCGAGAATGCGGATGATGTTTAACTTGAAATTCAGTTTAAAAATATCGATTCGGTTTGCTTGAACCTTGCTGTTTTGTCTTTCGTGATTGGTCAGGCTAATTAGGTAGCATAAATAACAACAGATGAGAATGTAATTTTCCATCATTCAACTTTTAAAATCCCCTCTTAAATCCTTCATACTTTTTACTCAAGTGGCAACCGCAAAAAAGCCGAGACCACATCTATGTTATATGTTCAATGAAGTGTTCTTACTATAACTAAATTTTACGTTGTTTTCGGATCTTGATTCCATTTTGTGTATTTTAGCGCCAATGATGCAACTGCAGTTGTGTTCTATGAAGTTGGACATCCTTACAGAACCATGAGGGATGTTTGTTCGTGTGCATATTGTGGTAGAGATCCCACTACCTAAAACCCACTTATTTTATCATATGTGAGACTTCATAGCTTTGTAACAAGGGTATCTAAGCCAAATTTACTCTCTCCTTGAGACACGGGAGCGGGAACCGCGCTGTACAAATGTTTTAACTAAAGTTTAAACTTCAAAACGCACTAAGAACAATGCTGAGGTGCACCAGACTGTTGTCATCACACGTGCTGATGCCGCTGTGATGAATCAACCCATTGGGTCGTGGGGTTTGTTTGATGGAAATGCAAAAATACGAGATGGTTGTTTTCGTGTCCGGTTATTCCCTGGAAGTTATTCAATATCGTTAAATAAGAGATATTCAAATGTGTGCATGACCTGAATTTTGCTAAAGTAGCACAAGTTTCCGTTGGACCTTAATTTACATGAGAACGAGTTTTGGTTCGAGGACCCAATCAAATAATGGCAATGTTCATTGAATTTGTAATAATTTTTTTGTCAGCACACGTTAGAGCGAGGTTTAGTTATCATCTAGCTATGATATCGAACGTATTTCGGCACTTCACAATTCAGAGTGTCAACAACGAAAAACTGTGTTTGGCGAGAATGCCGTGGGTTGAAATGAGGGAAACACTGTTCGAATTTAATGCAACCCCCCTGCCTATCATTAGGCACTCTAATGGAATTACCTCAAAAAGTGCTATCTCGCGGACACTCAACAGGCATCAAAACAGTATAAGAAGGAAAGACCCAACATGCACTCTCCCGTCCCTCCCAAGT
>JACCGJ010013092.1:0-17945 GCA_013407085.1 Atriophallophorus winterbourni
CATGGCTTTTTATATTTAAAATGTATGCACGTGGGTTGTGAAGCTAAGAATGACAACGACTGACAATAGAATCAAAACAAATCCAGATTTTATGAATTTCTCGTTCGAAGAAGAAACTGACCTCTTGACGATGATCTCTTAAGACTCGGACAGCTCCAGAAATCATTCGGTCTGCACCATTGTCCATTGTTTGAAGAGCAGTCGCTCGGCTTGCACCGACCGCCGAAACCCGACGGACAGGTGTCAAGTTCAATCCCAACATGTCATCTTCGTCATCAAAAAGCTCCGTTTGCGTTACGTTGAGATCGGAAGTATCCATGGGAACAGAGTTATCGTTCGAGGGAAACTCGTCCGACTCCGTATCCATCTCAGTTATCTGGGAGTGAGAGATGAAGGAATCCTCTGCAGCAGCAACCACAGTACGATCGTTCAAAGACGTTGGGATGGTTAGCGATGTGTTGGACCTAGAAGCAGGGACCGGATCACTTGGTCCACCACCTGAACTTGCTGATGCGCGAGTATCACGTAAAAGAATATATCTGTCACGACTGCCGGAAGCCAAAAGGTCGGCATTCCAAGCCAAGGCACCCACCCGAGCGATATGGCCGTTGAACGAGCGCAGGCAAGAACTTTTAGTCACATCCCAGATTTGAACATGACCACGGTAAGTTCCGATGGCCAAGTGGTGACCCTAAAACGGAAGAAAAAACGCAGTAAAAGTAAGTACCATATATATGTGTATATTCATCGGTCATCATCATAATGGAGCATAGGTTTGGAGTCAGACTTTGGGTTGCAGCCATATGGTGTAAGGTTTCCAACCAACTATAAGGTAGATCTTTTGTATCTTACCCAGGAAAACGAATACGTCTCACTGAGCTTAGCGCTACGGTGTTTGTTCACCTCAGCGCGCCACGTCATGGACTGGCAACCCGGTCGTTTTTCCCAGCTTATACCAGGCCTAGCGAATAAGGCGCGGTGATGAGGCATTCTTAAAATGTCCCAACCACCGCGCTAGCATCAGCGGCCCGGGAACAACCTCAAGACTTACCCTGCAACGATTCGCCCTGTACTGCATTATGGATGTCAGACGTGACCGCTGAGGACACAGAAGTGTTCGACCATTGGTGTCTTAGGATAATATTGGGCATCTGATATACTGACAGGGTATCTAACGCTGCCATTCGCCAAAGACGCTACGGAATACCGTCGCTTTCCGTTCACTTTCAACGGTGAAGACAGCATGGCTTGGCCACGTTCTACGAAATACAGACTGCGCTCACGGAACTCGTCTTTAAAGTCGTTCGTAATTGGCATCGGCGACAAGGCTGTCAAGTGAAAATCTGGGTGTAAACTGTGACTGAGGATGTAGAGGCTTTGGGAATGCGTACCGTCTACGATGACCGAAGCTGAAAACGCGACCGGATTGCGATCCGCAACGATCTCTCCTTCGATCGACGCGCGTAAGCTGGCGCGATTCGAGACATCAATGAAGATGGGTAATCCACGCATGGAGCCAGTCGGACAAAAGTAAAGTAAGCAAGTAAACTAACACCAGGATTTCTCTTATTCCGTGGCTTCTGAGTCTTGACGCTTGCGACGCAGCCACCAAATTCGAACAATCATAGACAGGTAACAGGCGTCAAAAACAGACAGTCGACGGACATTTCCTGCTCGAATATATTATGAGTGCAGCTTAACCCACTTTGCGTACAAGCTGTGAGTTCTCGTCTTCGACACAACCGCCAGTGTGACTCGGTCACCATAGTGTGGCAATAACGACAAGAAAGTTCATAAACAATAGCACGTTATAAACATTGCATCGAATTCAGGAAACAGACAATTTTAAGCATCATTACTTACTTTCTTGGACCATGCCACAGAGGAGATGACATCACTCTCACCGGAAACATCGCATAGTCTGGTAACCTTTTCGGATATTCAAAAAATAAATGATAAGAATTCAATAGGAGTAAATATTAGCTGGTCCAGCAATACCGTGGATGAGGCATATATGTTAATGGGTATCAGAAACAGCCTCATCGTAACTACGCAACACAAACTAGTAGACCGACAAATTGACATGAAACTGGCGAACGATAATGGCAAAACAATCGCCCATTTGCACATACACTGAAATACAACCTCGCGCGAATGTGGAACAACGCAGTATTTCGGTGCAGTGCAGCTAACACCGTGCTGAAATGATTTGCCGCCGGTAGTGAGATGCATGCGGAAACATGCTGGAGTTTCACTGCTATTACCGTTTTTATTTTCATTTCGAATATCTGTTTAGGTCTGGGCAACCTGACAGCATCGTGGACACATACAATTTATGATTATGCTGCCCTTTGCCCGGCTCAGATTTGTGATCTCCTAAATGAAAAATAAAACAGCCTCAACACAACTGTCGTCAAAAATGACTTGCAAAGTAAAGGGAGCTCTTGGAAGTTACCGTTTGGCATCACATATGACGGTAAAATAATTAGTATCACGTGTGCCACACCAAGATATATTAATTTTTTATTCCATGGGGAATTATCGGGTCATATGCTAGGTGACTCACAAGTGTCGAATAAGGATTAGATCGTACCATATCACTAACCAACAATGTATATGAAGTGTATAGAAATACTGCACGAGCAATTATTCAAGTAACATCTTATGCTTATTGGTTTCTATTCTTAGTACAATGCAAGATTGATAAACGAGGTAGTTGGGATTTAAGTATGAATGTATGAAATCACAAGCCTGATCCAGGCAAAGTGCCGCACAGTCATAGACTGCACGTGGGCTAAGATACTGTCAGGTTGCCTAGGCCTAGACAGTTGGGATTTAAGAGAAGGGGTGGTTTGCGCCATCAACCCTCCAATTTGATTTTATTCCGGATATAGCCAAAAGGTTTTTACCTTAATCCTTTCCCGTGATCAAGTATCGAGAAAACGCTAAAATTTTAAAGTCAGGGTCAATTTCACTTGTTGACGATTGAATATATATATATATTTTTACACAATCATTTAAAAATGAAAAAGTGCCACCCTGAAAAAGTGCCACGATTGAAAATGCCAAGAATAGAGTAATTTTAAACCATCGGTCCACACCACTTCTATTTTCTATTTTGGTAACAAAAGTTCCAACGGTGTTGCAGTGAAAATTATGCGTACGATAATCATTTTGTCTATAGGGGGAGTCAAAGACAACCTTAAAAGAATGTAATTTTTCAAACTGTTAAGGATGAGGGTTCAATCTCGATAAAAACGGTGCAACATAAATACAAAGCATCGTGTTACTCTGAAAACGATTGATAAGGCAACTAGATGAAAAG
This sequence comes from Atriophallophorus winterbourni, assembly GCA_013407085.1. NCBI lineage: Eukaryota > Metazoa > Platyhelminthes > Trematoda > Plagiorchiida > Microphallidae > Atriophallophorus > Atriophallophorus winterbourni. Next base: position 3,326 of record JACCGJ010013092.1, read on the forward strand.
TATGTGAGAACATTAGTGAAAGCATACGTGTCACACGAAATGAAAAGTCCGCATTGAAGCAGTGTCACACAGTGTGATAAGGTACATTCGGAGTGAGATACTAGTGGAGTAACCAGTGCGATAGGTTGAAGCTAGCTTTCTCATGGAACCCAATACTATTGGCTAACGGCGTTATTTCTGAAATACAGAAATATTTGAGACAGCCTGTTTTTAATTGCGAATTACCTACTGGGAGATTACTTGTAAAGCGACAAAGACTGAATTCTTATGAGATACCCTCAATGTAATAGATTCACATTTTATTAACAGCGCTAAAGTAACTAGAGCGATTTATCAAGTGAACCGGTCAGTTTATATGGGAAGGAGGTTGATGAAGTAAGTTGCTAAACATTCTTCCAATGCGAACGAGCTAATCTGAAAAATGTAGATATCACCTTTGGTGACAAAGAATATTCAATTTAACCTCAATTACATCAGAACAATAAATGTAAGCGACGCCGTCCACTGATACATTATAGACTTTGTTTGCAATTATTAGAAGGTATAGCTTAGGGATTCAATGGCACAACACAAGAAATCTAGTCGAAAAATTGCACAGATTTCACCGTAAACTAAATTCAACTGAATTGTGATCTGCATGCGCATGAAAGGAATACGTATTTTCAGTGGTGATGCAAAACAACACAATGTTAAAAGAAACGGATAAGATGCTGTGAACAAACCTGGCTAGTGAATGCATTCCACAAATACACGCAGGTGCCCAAACCAACAGCGAGGACATTCTGAGAAGACCAATCGATCAAATTCAAATAGAAATCATCTTGCAGCTCAGGCGCGTCTAATACTTTATAGGGGACACGGGAGATTTTACGTATTGGCTGAAACGAAAAAAGACATTGATAAACAAACGATAACACGAATGCATAAAAAGAAGCGTGTTGAGCATAGGTGTAACTTATCTACCTTTTGTGGAAACTTTAGCAAAGATTGGCTCCTTTCAGAAACAGGGGATAATGAATACGGGGATGTCTTCAAAATGGTCGTACTTTCTTTGCGTAACTTGTACTGAAACAAAAGAAAAATGCAGTAAAATCTTGTACGACGTACGTTTGGAACTCCATAGTGCGAAAATGATTGAAGTGCATTATTCGATAATGCAGAATCATTTCTCGGTAAAGCGAAATAGTTTGCGACTGCGCGCAACTAGTGAGACTTAAAACTAAAAACTATTCAAAACAATTTTCATTCAGAATTCAAAATAAAAAATGTGTGAAATTCTCGTAGGTACTTCGTGGATGGTTGAAATGGCAAGAAAAGAGCAAAGCGAAGTGCTGCAGAATCACGAGCTGCACGTTAGTTTAGCTACAAGTGGTCGAGTTTAGACAGATATGCAAGAGAGCGTACATACGTATGTATGCATGAAATCACAAATATGATCCAAGTCAAGTGTCACGCAATCATAGACAGCACGTGTGCTAATATACAAGAGTGTAATCCGCTCATTCATGCAATAGTGCAATTAGTTGAAATTCCGCGAAACGTGCGGCAGGTATCAATCACAAAGCATTTATGTTGTCTGTGATTTGTTAGATATTAACAAACTACATTTTTTCCAGTGGATATAAGATTTTTACCGCAATAAGCCGTTTATCAAGCCTATTAGAGCGATGTTTTTTTCATACCCCGTTCAGATTTCTACTGTGAGCTTTAACCTATTTTTCAGGTCACATCATTTCCAGACCCGAGACCTAAACATTATCAATTACAATTTAAATAAGTCATGCTTTTGGTAAGTAGCCGTGTTCCGGATTTATGCCCCACGTGTACAAATACCACAAATATCCCACGATGGTGCAGCTTGAATGTCAAGATGACCGGCTATAAGGCCTTAGAACCTTTTTGAATCAACTCTACATGGAACCTTGTTGTTTATAAGGAGTTTCATTTTTACGTAATATAATATTGAAATATTGAACCTTGGATAAAATGAGACTACAGCTGTTTGACGGCCCTCTTCAAGAAACTTAGCACTCACAGCTATCAATCAGAACGCCATTATGAACTGGGGTCATAAGCTTTCTAAGTACTGTAAGCGGTAAAGCAAAAACAGTCAAGGCATTTAATATGACAACCAGACAAGACAATATTGTTTTCATGTGAATAAATGAAAAAATTTGATATTTAGTTCGGTTATCACGGGACAATAATTGGAGAATAAACCATTCGATTAGCCAGAATTAACTAGAATTGATATAACTGGATGATGATGATCATCATCATCATTATCAAAGACAGCAATACACCGGTAGCACGTACCAAATGCTTAACTGCCATACAACTATGAAAAAGTAAAATCCTAAAAGATGGGGAAGGGTGGGACTTAAATTGCTACGGCTTCTATAGAAGAGTAAGCACAAACAAACGGGGTAGAGGTGCCTACACCTCGAATGGAACATGCATTCAAACAAGTTTCGTGAACGAGTAGAGCGACATCAGCACGGCAGCTACCTTGCGGCTTTCACTGGATCGAATGCATAATATTGCGACATTCAAATAAATTTTTCCGGTGTAAAACGAAACTTACAGAAAACATATTATTGTTTTCTTTGGGCGTCAGAACAGATGGGTTGCAGGAGCTAGCAGTATATTCTATTTTATGCGGACTACTGGTGCCACCCGTCAATGACTCTGTTAGCTCGTTCGCAACAAGGGCCGATAAAAGGTCGTAACCGTTGTTGTCGGCAGATGTTGTTATATCACGAGTGAATCCACGGTTGGTATTCCCACTTGTACCTGTGCTTGAGTTTCTTCTGTTTTGTTCGCCATTGAAACTCTGTGTATTTTGGACAAATTGGTCAGTATCAGATGCATCGGATGACTGAGCGACTGAAAATAACTTTCTGACTGGCGCACCGCTGGGCTGAATAAGTGCTTAGATAAAAAATTGAACAAACCTCAAAAGATGAAGAATTTTTCCATCGGGCATTAGATCTCATAGGAATGTATCTATCCAGATAGTTTTCCTTTGTCGGAGTCTTCGGAGAACTGTTGGGTTTTATTGGCTTTTAAATGAATTAAAAGAGCGAAAAGAGAACTTACTGACTTATATGGTGACCCGAATAGCCGTTTCTCGTATCCCTGCTCCATTGCCTAAAAATTTATTTAGACCGCCTGTAATGAGGTTGAATTTTAAATGTATTTCAGTATCAAGTTCAAGTTCAAGTTACACAGTCAATAGTCAATAGTATATTATTGCACAAAAAGCTATTCGCTTAAAATATAACTGTAGGACAGTCAATACACCGGGTCGGGTTGAGTTCAGCGGGTTCGGCGTCGTTTGCCAAAGTTCCGTAAAGGGAGGGGTTATATGTATAGCTGATGCAATTGGGGCAGTCACCGAAGAGCAGTTTAAACGCATATTGGACGGTGAACTTCCCGCTATCCTGCGCGATTCGCCTACTCTTTCAGCTCAGTAACTCCTCGTGAGGAATCTACGCTGAGATAGCAGAGACCCGGGAGGTGAAGCGGCTTTCACGGACTGTAGTCCTCCTGCCGTCTATTCAGAAGAAGAAGAAGAAGAAGAAGAAGAAGAAGAATATGTATCATAACACGTTCGAGGGAGATGAATCTGTGTAGTTCCGTATATATGTATCTGGAAAGGGAGAGAAAAGTGAGTGCAGTATTGGGACGAATGAATAGCGAAATTTTATTAAATTTGTTGATAAAAAATAGAGATAAACGTCAAGTCTCTCTTTAAAAATGTGAGTGAATGGTATGTTACGACAAAAACTGGTAGATCATTCCAAACTCGTGGAGTACGGACAGAAAAGTAAATTTTACGGCAGTTCAATCAACTGGGCTGATGAGCTAGCTTGAAGACATGTCCTCTGGTTCCGTAACTGGGTGCCATCAGTTCAGTTCAGTTCAGTTCAGTTTGCACAGGACAGTATGTGGCTAACGAGCCAATCGAGCGTCCAGAATTTCTTTCGGTGGAAAGCTGCAGAGAAGCAACCACCACTGCCAAAGCGTTTTTTTCTTATTGTGATTTCGATATCCTCGACGATCGCGCCGCCAAGGGATAAGCCAATCGAGCGTCCAGAATTTCCGTCTGTGGAAAGCTTCAAAGGAGCGCCCACCACTGCCAAAGTTGGTTCATTTTCCTCTGGTATCCTCGTCGTATGCGAACGTACGTCCGATGTTTTCCAAGCCGTCCTTTGGTCACAGAATTTGTAGCTGCGACTGAGAAAAACGGAAAGGGTTTCTCTTCACCAAGCCGGTGAGAGGTTAGCTATGGAAAATTGGTGCGTACATTTAAAACATGACATTTAAAACGAGGCATTATATAACAGGATTTTTTTGTTTTTTTTAAATTGTGGTCTAGACCATATAATTTCAAAATGAACAAAAAATGGACAATTCTGACAACAGACATATTCACGGGAAAAAGTCTGGGAAAAGCCCAAGCCACAAGGCATCTAAGCCCCTTTTGAATGCACCTATTGATGTGCAAGCTATTAGTTCCTCAGGCAGCTTGTTCCAGAAGCTTACCACTCTTTCACTGAAAAAGTGTTGCCTAATATTCAGACGGCTGTGGTTTTTCGCGAGCTTCAATGTATGTCCTCTAGTTGAGGGGTTGATCGCTCGAGAGAACAGGATTTGACAGCCCTCGTCGCCTAAGCCTTTCAGGATTTTGAAAGTTTCTATGAGGTCACCCCGTAGACGCCGACGCCGAAGGGAGCAGAGACCTAAAGAAATTAGACGTTCTTCGTAGGGTTTCCCAAACATACCTTCAACCATTTTGGTAGCCAGTCGTTGGACTCTTTCTAATAGTAATATGTCCTTTTGAAAAAAGGGACTCCAGGCTTGCACGCAGTATTCTAAATGCGGCCTGACAATCGCCGTATATAAAGGGATAAACACTTCCGGCGTTCTACATGTCAGAACAGATTTAAGCCTAAAGAGTTCTCCTCTAGCTCGTTGTGCAGCGGTGGCACACTGCGCAGCCCATTTGAAGTCCGCTGTTACGACTATACCCAAATCTTTAATCCTCTGAATAGATTGAAAGTCGATCCTACCGTTATTCGCAGTTACTGTAATTCTGTCGACTGCTGCAGACAACAGATGACATTTACTATAGTTCAGAGGAAGATCCCAATCCTGCGACCATTTAATGACCTTTTCAATATCTCTCAACAAATCAAAAGCAGTCTATTGCACGGATTTTTGTTCTCCTTAGGGATCTGGAAAACCAGTATGACATCCCCTCGGATGCGACGGTAACTCATCGGGAACACGTTGAGTTGCTGCAGGCGGTCTTCATAGTTCGCAAACTGAGTCCTTTGACGAGGTTTGTTAATCTTCGTTGAGCATGCTCTTGGACGCGATGATCACGCATTAGCCATGGAGACCAAACGGATACCGCATATTTCATGTGAGGTCTGATGTACGTGGGTAGGAACGAGGAAAAAAGGCGGCGGTAAAAAGACTCGAAGACCTTTTTGAGAAGCCCTACGTTGCGATTGGCGACTGAGGATGCAAGGGAACATTGGACTGAGCACTCAAGATTACATTGAACCAATACGCCGAAGTCTTTTTCTAGCATACCAACCGTAAGTTCGGTGTTCCCTCGCTTGTACCTAGGTTCACCAGGGTGACGAATGCGGAGAGATCGCGATTTTAAGTGAGGTGAGATCCGCATGCAGGTCAACACAATCATTCGAGGAAGAGAGTATACGTCATAGTTTGATGTCACCCGCGATTATTAGAAACGTTGTGTTCACACAAGTTCCAATGTAGGGGTTCTATTCATCAGCACGGTGAGAGGTCATCGATTCAGGAAAAAATAATGATATGCGTATACAATGTATGATGTATGAAATCACTAGCCTAATCAAGGCAAACTGAATCACAGTCATAGACTGCACGTGGGCTAACATGCTGTCAGGCTGCCCAGGCCTAGACAGATATGAGAAAGAAAATGGAACAACACGTTTTTTATTTTAAAGTATTTTTATTAAACAATGTTTTTAAATATGGTATGCATTTAGGGTTTAATTCCATCTTATACGCTAACTCGTTATGGAGTTCTAATAAACCATCTAAGAACTGAACCGGTGGTTGACCACATGTTTGCTGAAAAAGTGCTCACGTACTAACAGCCTGCATCTAGTCTTAAGATGTTTCATTGAATTACACCTTTAGGATGTTACAGGCGCAAGTTTAACTAATTTAGTAATATTATCACCACGCAATACCCTTAAGAATCTTAAAGGCTGCTATTAGGTCGTCTCGCAGCCGCCGTCATTTTAGTGAGAACAGATAGAGGTATTGTGTCTTCCTCATAAGTTTTACCTGTCAGACACTCAACCATCCTAGTCGTAAGGTGCTGAACCCTTTCGAAACATGCGATACCTATTTTCAAGTACTTCTCCCTGAATTGAACACAGTATTCCAAGTGAGGCCGCACGACTACTTTGTATTTGGGAATAAAGATACAAGATTATCGGCATGACAACGCTGATCGCAGTCTGAACAATTCTATGCGAGCCTTGATTGCTGCTTCGACACATTGAGTAGACCACCTAAAATATCATATTATAGTACTACTGAGATCCTTTACTTCCTTCGCCGACTTCTAGTTGTGTTGTCACCAAATCAGTCGTCTTTACTAATTTTTATTGACAAGTATTATGTCTTTGTCCACACGATTGCTTTTTCTAAATCAGAGATAAGCGTATCTCTACTGTCGGTTCCTAGGATCTTAACATCATCATTAAACAGGAAGCATCGTGAGCTCAAGCAGGCTGCCAGGTCGTTTACAAAAATACTAATAAGTAGTGTACCAAGCACTGAGCTTTGAGGCACTCATCTGAGTATCACTGATTACTCCGAGCACTCCCCTGCAATTCTAACATAATAAGTGCGATTGGTTGAGAAGCTGTTGAAACATCGATGTAGTTCACCTCTGACGCCACGAATATTTAGCTTGTGTAGAAGGTACCTTTGGTTCACTGAGTCAAAGGCCTCTCATATTAAGGAATTGGCTACCAAATACTTACATATCTGGTGCCGAAAGATTTTTTTCAAGCACTTGCTAAGAATCCTAATCAGGCTTACTGGCGTATATTTGCGTACATCCGAACTGGGATCCGTTTTCTGCTTGACTACTACCACCGCTCGTTTCCAATCATCCGGTAGTATACCCTGGAGTAAGGTAGCTGCAAAAAGATTGCTGATTGCAAGGCTATCTACATTCGCAAGCGGTTGAAAAATAGCTGGATGTATAATGTCGGGGCTAGCCGACTTATTTCAATTCAATTTAATTCAGTTTAGTAGTCTAAGAAGCATATAGATTTACAAAATAAACACAGAATAATGTGTGAACTAACTAATATAACATGCAAAAACAGGATTTGGTTGCTTACTGAGCAGTTCAAGAATCAGGTGAGAATGACAAATGTAGATGCATGGGGTCAAGATTTATAGTTTTCTCAGATGCATAGGTTAATGGTTGAAAAGGCATCAAGACTTCTCATGGAAATCTAATGAATTTGTGATTTACAACACAATCGGGTAGATTGTTCCAAGTCAAACCATCATGCAACGGCAAAAATGTATTCTACAGCTGAGTCGCGACTGAGAAACAATTAGAATAAATGTGTGAGCTCTATTCTTATACGAACTCCGTAGATTAAATAAGCATGGAAGAGGGTGATATGCGGTATTAAAAATATTGTAAACCAAGATCAAATACCCCGAGGACGACGATGTGGATGACCGAATGAATTCATGGTTCTGATTCGCTCATTGTATGGTTTCTGGATGAGTACGGCTGCGAGTTTATTAGCTCGATGGTATATTCTTTGCAAACTCACAACATCTTTTTCAAGCCATGGCGACCATGCTTAAACTGCATATTCCACCTGGGCCTTATGTACGTATTTATTATGCAGGGAATTGTCTGTTTTGAGAACCTACCGAATATTCATTTTAGGAGTGAGAATTTCTCTGATGTTTTTCGATAGACGGAGTGGCTATGGCTCGACATCCCTAGGGTGTTGCTTATAACACACCGATGTCATAGTTTTATCCAGCTGCGACAGAACTGTGGGGAAAATTTCCGGATCAACCACAACAGAGCTAAGTTCACTTCAAAAGTTTAGTTCAGTTCAATCTTACATGAGTTTGGTTGTGATAATGTCATATGGTTTTTTCGTTATGATGGTTAAATGTTATAGGATGCTTAGCGAAATAAAGTAAAATTAATAGTAATCGCTAGAACGCATTCGAAATTATTTCAAAACACAATGAGTGGGAGAGTTCATATCATCCCCAGCCACGATTTGTGAAGATAATTCCGCAATCAACTGTCCAATACTGTCTCAAACTCAAAGTAGTTGAATAACAGTCCCTATTCTTTAAAAACCTAAATTTATCGTTTGAGCATCACACAAAAACTTATTTAATGCTTGGGATATGTTACCACAAGCAATTCAACAAATCCAATAATGTTTCTGCTTCAAGACTATCTATCATTAGTGAATAAGATTCAAGACGCCTACTGTGTGCTGTGCGGTCGCATTATTCTGTGCTCTTGCGCTCTGGATCTACTTCATTCCCATCTCGTCCTATCTGGATAATTTTTATCTTTTTGGACTCCTCTTCACACAAGCATTGTGTTCATACCATTTTCGGAGGCAGAACAAGCAATTTCAGAAAAATCAGTTTTCTACATTTCGAACCAAACTAGACCTACTCAGGCAAGTTTGTGTGCAACACTGAATATTGGATTGAGTTTGCCACCATTCGAAACTGTTCGCTTTCCAAATTTGCTCAACACATTGGACCGGAAAATCGGATCCAATTTGAAGGAGCTACGACGAATTTCGTACCCACCTTTCCTGTGACGAGATTATTCACTCACCCACTTCCAACAACCTTAAATCCTCTTCGGACCCGACTTCGTTTCATACGTGCCGACGCGCGCACACCCATTTACCACACAGATCGATCGATAAATCTTTTCACCCCGGCGTCATAACCTTACGAGCGAAGCCCAGTGAAGGCGGTCACATGTGCAAAATTTGTCGAAAGGCGGTAAGTCACAATGCCCGACACGCTAGTTGTTTTATTTGTCACGATAAAGTTCATATGAAGTGTGATGTTACCCTGACTGCTGATGTTATTGCAATTATCAATAAAGATGAAATGCCAGGAGTATGCTATATCTGTCATGTATGCAGAATTGAACCTAGAAACTGTACAAAGACGACTGCGAGCTCACAGACTGAAACTAATATGGGGGTGTTGAATTTAGAGGACCGCATACAGAGAATTGAAGGTTTGTTAAATGACTTATTAATTAGCAAACTGAAGCCTAGACTTGAGTGTGGAGATCGTGTTTCATCTCCGTTTCTAAGGAAGCAGGAAGGCAAAAAATGCGATGATGAACATACGGACATTCGACCTAGCAATTCAGAACAACTGAGCCGTTCCCATGATCCGCGTGCCTTGGAAAGGTCTGAAACAAATTCAACAAAATCCGAGAATAAAAAGCGAGCCGTTAAACAACAACGGATCCCAAAACAGATAATGCTTTGGTGAAACGAAATAACATCTCCACCAATCGTAAGGCACACTCTTTGAGTGTCATTTGTACTGACGTTCCTGAGCCTGAATGCACTCTCTTCAAAGACCGTCAAAGGCATGATGAAGAAAAATGGAAGGAACTGTGTGAACTTATGAAACTTGGAACTGTAGTGCCGTTAGCATTGACTCGTTTAACTAGACGGCGTGATTCACCTCATCAGGATAAACCCAGACTGTTGAGGGTTAACTTAGAAAATGAGCGTGACCTGGAAAACGTATACTAAATTCTTACCTAATTGGGTCTAACAATTCACTGAATATTCGTATTCATGTTGATATTCCATGGTCCGAAAGGAGGAACAATACATACGACAAAAGAAAGACATCTAATCGCAATCTCATCATCCTCGGAGTTCCAGAACTGGCAGACAATCCTGAGGCTAACGAGCGAGCTGAGCATGACTACAGGCAATGGAGTTTTCTGGCTGATACCATTTTCGTCGAAAAGGCCGTTGTCGTGGATACTTTTAGACTGCCTTCCTCAGCAAAATACAAAGGTAATGGGCCACGTCCATTAAAAATAAACTTCCTAATGAGTACTATGGTTGATACTGTACGTTCCAACTGGAAAAGCTGGAAACACAAAATCCCAAAAGGTGTAATCCTTAGCGATCACATAAACACTGATATAAATGCAGCCCATTCTGCATTAAATACTGTCAGGATTGATGAAGCCCTATCAACTGAACCAAGAAATGAATCTTCAGCTGGGACACAAAATCAGCAATCGAACGCAAAGCCACCCCAAATGACTCCCGAGAGTGGACTGAAGCCAGATAAAGAAATCTTTTTTGGCCAAAAAGAGGACTCGATTTGCGCCTCTCAACCTGAAACGACCGATATGCTACTTAACTTGTCAAAAAACAGAACAGTGCCGACTCTTCCAGAGTCGGCGTGACAATGACGGTTGTCTCAGACTATGACATCACACGACACCATCCATCTTTGCTTACCAAAACTGTTCTTGGATGCCTCTATACCAATGCCCAATGCTTGATTAACAAATTTGCCGAACTTGTCGCTCGGTTTGAGACTAAACGACCTCAGCTAATTGCCATTACCGAAACTTGGCTGAGCCCGGAAATCCACGATTGTGAGTTAGAGATTGCTGGCATGTCACTGCTCCGCCGAGACCGTGCGTCACGTGGAGGAGGTGTGGCACTCTATTATGATCAGAGACTCAAGTGCAAAGAACTGACGGATTCCGACTTGGTGCTTCAGGACACGCTATGGTGTTTGTTGACAACGACTACAGGCGATGATTGCACAATCGGCGTAATTTATCGTCCACCAGCAGCCCCGGAAGTGTATAATACGAATCTACTCGACAAGCTACGCTTGATTGCCTTGAGATATCATACCAGAATCTTGATCATGGGAGACTTTAATCTGCCTAACTTGCTGAAGACGAACAAAATTTCTCAGACATCCACTGCTGCCATCTTCCAGCAGCTGTTTGACGAAATTCCATTGTATAATCACGTTGAAAGCAATACAAGATACAGAGGGAGAGATATGCCTTCAATGCTCGATCTTATCTTGACAACTGAAGAGGACTCCGTCGAAAACATTACATACGATTGTCCGCTAGGTTCGAGCGACCATTTGGTCTTGAATTTTGACTACCTATGTCGAGCAGAGCGAACAAACGATAGAACAAAATTCATCAGAAAGGTATGCCTATCAAAATTATCAAACGCCCTAAGTTTGATTAACGATTGGCAAATTGAAGGCATAGGAGTAAAAGAGCAGTGGTGTAGCATTTTGACCAATCTAAACCGGGAAATCAACTCAAACTCAGCATTCGTACCAAAACAGTGTGGAAAGGCATTCGAATTTAAAATCCGCAGTCGCACTCGGAAATGGATTAAACTGCGAAATATGGCTTGGAGAAACCATCGCCGGTTAACCACCGATGCCACATGGGAGACCTTTAGAAAACTAAGAAACCAGGTCATAAACTTATTGCTGAAGACAAAATACAGTATCAAGCTGTCATAATGTCTAAAATGGAACGGAATCCCAAGCTTCTTTACCAGATTGTGAACAAGCAGTGTTTAGTGAAACCAGGAGTTGCGGCCTTGCGGACGCCCACTGGAATGACCACAAATGCAGCTGACACCGCGGATGCTTTGGTAAATTATTATGCTACAGTATTTTGTCCAAAGGAAAGCGTGGATATACAAATGGATCCAGAAATAACGCATCCTCTACCATTGGACACAATAACCATCAACAAAGAAGAGGTGCTGGGAACTCTACTATCGTTGAATCCCAGAAAATCCCCTGGTTGTGATAAAATTACCCCAAATATACTCAAGCATTGTGCACAATCTCTATGCGGACCTCTAACTCAGTTATTCTGCGAATCGTTGTCGCAAAGTGTCATACCGACTGAATGGAAATCTGGTATAATCTCCCGATTTTCAAAGGCGGGGTGCGTTCGGAGCCCGCAAATTACAGACCTGTTACTTTGTTGTCCGCCGTATCAAAGGTACTCGAAAGGATCGTGGCAAACAAACTGAGCAAATACCTTGAGGAAAATAAGCTATTTTCGGGAGCGCAACACGGTTTTAGAAGGGGATACTCCTGCCTTACTTACCTTCTCCTTACCCTTGACGACTGGACTCGAGCAGTAGATGATGGGGATACTATCCGTGTATGTTACCTCGATATGTCGAAAGCATTTGACCGTGTAAACAACAGTATTCTCTTGCAGAAGCTGGAACGTTGTGGTATCACTGACAGTTTGTTAGCATGTTTAGAAAATTACCTGACTGTTCGGCTTGTTCAAGTCTCTGTTGACGGTGCTCTATCGAAGTCGGTAGCCGTGACAAGTGGAGTGCCTCAGGGATCCGTCCTCGGACCAATCCTCTTCGCGCTTCATGCTAATGACATACCAGCTCTTATCAAATGCAAGATCGTACTGTTCGCGGACGATATAAAAGTGTGGTCGAAGATAAGTAAGTCGGAAGACTGCGAACTGCTCCAGAATGGTCTGGACAACCTCCAGGCTTGGTCCCTAAAAAATCGCATATTTTTCAATTTTCAAAAGTGTCACATGTTAAACATTGGCAAATATGTGGAGTACCAGTATTTTCTTGGAACACACAGCCTCTCGTGGACCATGGAACAAAGGGACTTGGGTGTGTTAATAAGCAACACCCTACGGATGTCGAGCCACTGCAACTACGTCTATCGCAGAACATCACAGAAATTGTCACTACTAAAGAGAATTTTCGGTAGGTTCTCAAAACAGACGATTCCCTGTATTATAAATACGTACATCAGACCCAAGATGAAATATGCGGTTCAAGCATGGTCGCCATGGCTTAAAAAGATGTTGCGACTTTGCAACGAATATATCATCGAGCTACCAAACTTGACACTGGACTCAGCCGGAAACCCTACAATGAGCGAATCAAAACGCTAAATTTATTTGATTATCCACGTCCTCGTCTCCGAGGGAATTTGATTCTGGTTTACAATATTTTGAATACTGAAAATCACCCTCTACAATGCTTATTGAATCTACGGAGCTCGCATAATACAAGAGCTCACACATTTACTCTAACTGTCTCTCACTCGAGACTCAACTGCAGACGACATTTTTTTGCCGTGCGAGTTTGTTTTACTTGGAACAATCTGCCAGATAATGTTGTAAACTCACTAAACCAGCAAACTTTCAAGAGAAGCCTTGATGCATATTTGACCCTAAACCCGTGCATCGAAGAAAACTATACATCTTAGCACCATGCACCTACATTTGCTATCCCACCAATCGAAAACAATTTCTGCCCTTTGGATATTTACTGGATTCTTGAACTTCTCAGTAAGAAATCTAATCCCATTTTTGCTTGTTATATTAATCGTTGTTGTCATATTATTCTGTGGTTTTTTGTAAAGCTATATGTTTTTAGACCATTAAAATTGAATTGAATTGAATTGTTAAATCTTTCGATCAATCACACTAGAAAACCTTTTACTATCAATCAACGCCAACTCTCAACCTGAACGGTATTTCGTCAATACTTGGAAGAGATCTGTGATGTGACTGACTAGAAAATCCAGAGATTATTCATGCAATTGGGTCTATCAATCAGGAACAACAACTTGATGGCTGGATACAATACAAAACTGATTTTATTTTACACTTTTTAGTTCCGCGTATTTAAATAATATTTCAATTGACTTCAAAAAATCACTGTCATGGACTTTCATCGACTTCTTGATATCCAGTTATGAACCCCAATATAACGATACGAAAATCCACTCTGTCTATCATTTTCTTTGCAACACCGTAGTTTGTCGTTTGATCAAGCACCAAAACATATTTAATGCATGGAATATCTTACCACAAACAATTCAACAAATCCCTTTACTTTTCCTCTGCAACACTATCATTAATGAAGAGGAGAATCCAGACATTTCTCTTTCAACCAAGGCTATCAGTCAGGAATGACAACTAGCGTGCTGGAAGCAATACAAAACTAATTTTTAATTTTTTTACCTAATGCATTGAAATCATATTTCAATTGAATTCGAACAAAACTCTGTCCAGGGCTTACATCGGATTCTCGATATCCAGCAATGAATCGGAAGAAGAAGGATACGAACATTTACTCTGTCTATCATTATCTATGTTTTAACTATCTCATTACATCGTCTATTCGCACTCAAATTTTACGTGGAATTTCCATTAATATTCCTATGGAATAACTTTATGATCTTCATGAGTATCAGAAGATTGTATTGCTTTGTCTAAAGATACAACAACGAATTTCCTAATCCTAAAATTTTCTTCAGACAATGGAATGCTCCACAATTATTCTAAAAGCCTGAAACGAAAATCATATCATTGTTATTGTTTATTTATAGTTCGTAATAGACGTCTCTCATGAAATGATGATCTTTTTCCACAATACTCACTGCAGCTTCATCTGTTACTTCGAATAGTTTATATTTTAAAAAA
>JACCGJ010013093.1:0-25252 GCA_013407085.1 Atriophallophorus winterbourni
GCAGCGAAGTCTGTGCATTATAACTTGTCTTTCGATGTATATATCGCTACCAAAGATTCTATTACAGATAGTTCTGCTACGCAGCTGATCGACTACAACTAATTAGATTTTCTTCTTTGCTACTAAATCTAATCTCCTTGCATACAGCTGACGAGAAAGAAATATCTAAAACTGGCAGTAAACTACGTGCAAAATTGTATGGTATGAAAGCACAAGCCTGATCCAGGCAAAGTGCCGTACAGTCAGAGACTGCACGTGGGCTAAGATATTGTCAGGTTGCCTAGGACTAGGCAGACATGAGGAAGAAAAAAGAACAGAAAATGGTAGTGAGACTCCAGCGTGTTTCAACATGCAGCTCACTACCGTTGGTCAATCAAAATGAGGCGACAATATAAATAAAAATGAGTGAAAACTACTCTGAATTCTGAATTCATAAACCGACTTCTTTGTTGACAGATGAATGATGTGTGTTTTGGTAAAAACATCTTATGTGGTTCATTTTTCCGTCAGTAGAACCTCAGTCAGTCATTTTTCCGAAACTCAGACAAACTCGGTTAGTTTTTCACAACGTTATCAAATCAGCAAGACTTGAATAAGTTTTATTGATTTTATTTTAAAATGGAGAATAAACAACAATGAAATTCAAGTGATAAGATGTAAAGTAAAATCTGTTTCACGACATAAGAGTACAAAACAAGATGTAGGTACCTGAGGAATAAAATCAAGTTCGATGAACAAATGATGCTCACACACACACACAGTTCTGCTTTTGTGATTAACGAAGGCCAACTACTTGTCGAACCAGATCGATTAACCGAGAGTCACCCACGATCTTCAAGTGTTCTGCGCCTTTCAAAACCAAGTATCGACTCCCGTGCCAATATCGACACAATTCGAGGCTTCGCGTGTGAACCGTGCCATCGCCGTCGCCGTAGATCAAACTGCTGTAACTGTCGGGAAACCCCTTGTTGTAAAACGTCGGTTCCGAGTAAACAACTTGATAGATTGTCGGCACATCAACGCCATGGACACAGTAAATTTCATCCACACCGGTGGGAGAAACGGTGGCATCAACAGATGGCTTCGTCAGTTGCATTAGTTGATAGACTTGATGAAATAGCAGTAGGGAAAACAACAAAAAGTAAGTAAATTGAATAACAAGGTTGATTCAAATCAATAATTTAAAGGCTGCAACAAGCCGCACATGCAGTTTAACACGAGGAATAAGTTATGGAACTACATCATAGATAGCATCATATAGCGCAAGTTGTCGAAGGAAATCGGAGAAATGTACATCTATCTCTGTAACATGAAGCAAGTAAAACTCCTGGAATGCGCAACTTCCTAGGTTGTGTAAGTTACACAGAATACCTGTATAAGAATAACAAATATAGGTAGTAAAGTACCCTTCAACGACGGGTACTATCAGAATGGGTTTAGGAGATTACATGGTCAACGCTATCAGCATTCAAAAGAAGAAAACGTTTCCTTTATCAGACCGGTGTTTAGCGCTGGTTTCGTTTACCGCACAAGATGCCAAGCTGTCTGATGACATTTTCCTCCAATAACAGCATCTAGCTTAAAACTGAAGAAGATTAAGAATCAATGCCAAGTACAATTTCCAAATGTGCAACCACAGTGGGGTTTGAACTGATTCCGCTGGAACGACGGTCGTACTATCGCTATGCGACAATGTCATTGCACGTAAATAGAACCTTGTGTCCAAATAAATAATGTATCACAAAGAAACAGAATTTAAGCCAACAACGCATAGTTCAAGATTCAACGCACAGTTTGATTTATAGTTACCAAACACGAACGCGTTCGAAATCCGAAAGATGATAAGTCACACACAAGTCTAATAAACAAAACAAGATTCGAACTAGGGATATCCTTTTCAGCATTCCGCATGTAAAAGCTGTGCGATGCACACACTAAATAAATCAAAAACGAATCTGGTTCATATCAAACAAACGGAGAATGAACAACACGTGACATTATTAGAACTGATTCACTGGGTGTTGATGTTGTCCAGGATAATAAAAGATCACGCGCTCAACGTTTTCGGACGCTTAGGTTTGGTCTAAATATTTTAATAGCTATCGCTACCTCTGTCTTAAAGTCTTCGTGACACGATGTGAGGAACAACATTGTAGAACAACCATTGCTCAGCGAATGTCTGAGCATCACTCAAGTTGGAGTAGCAACGGTTGTTTAACCAAGATGAACAACCATCTACACACTTCCTCACATCGTGTCACGAAGACTTGACGGGAGCGTCTTTAGGACAGCGGTGGAGACCAAACCTAAGCGTTCGAAAACGTTCAGTGAATCAGCTCTAATGGTATGGTATGGTATGAAAGCACAAGCCCGATCCATGCGAAGTGCCGCACAGACAAAGACTGCGCGTCAGGTTGCCCAGGCACAGACAGTTCTAATAATGTCACGTGTTGCTGATTCTCCGTTTGTTTGATCTGAAGATTCATTTTTTTGATTTCTTTAGTGTATGCATTGCACAACTATTCGATCAGGAAAACTGAAAAGGATATCACTAGTTCTAATCATGTATGTGGTCCACAAATATGGGAATTTTCAGTCAAAATGTCTAGTATAGTTTATTACACATAATACAGAAAACTACGTCATATACAGTGGAGATATTCGTTCTGTCACAGAAAACGTTTCACGTAATTGTAAACTCGATCGATCCTGATGATTAACCTACATGCAAGATATAAATTTTTTAATGTATCAGCGGGACAGTAATGATTGCACATGACAAGTCATGAACACTGCAAGAATACGTTAGCAATGGTCACGCAATTTACTGAAAAGGTTGCGGTAACTAATCATTTCGGGGTTTCAGGATTGAACAAATTGGTATCAAACTAACCGGTGGGTGCATTTATATCCTGGAACAATCTCTCATAGTCGTGAGCAGAGTAATTCTTGGTCGGGGTGACTATTAGCGGTTCGCTGGGAGGAAACAATAACGGATCGGGCAAAAGAAAAGCGGTAGACGGTAGTGAACGCTGCACCGAGCGAAAGCTGACCGGACTGCGTACATAGATGCCAAAATTATCACCTGTAAAAAGGGTAGACATGGAGAAACAGTTCTCTTTCGTACTGGATTGAGAAAAGCGGTATACAGACAGGGAATCAAAAGGTTGTTGACTGCATGTTCGGATCACGAATTACAAAACTGATAACATCATTATTATTATTATAAGAATTATTAATGTCATCCAAGACAGCGGCGATGCTTGACTAGCTCGCAACGATGAAAAAATATGCGTATTAAGTGGAAAGGAGGGCACTTAGAAAGCTATAAACAAAGTACGAGCAGTTGGAGACTACAAATGGACTGAGATACTTTCAAGCAGATCATTCACAGGCACGTGAACTAGGATTATTGGCAGTGAGCGCCCAGTGTGTTTCCACATGTAGCTTAATACCATTATTAACTTAATTTAACACGGTGCCGTCTGAGCTATATGGTATGGTATGATGTGAAAGCACAAGCCTGATCCAGGCAAAGTACCACACAATCAGAGACTGCACGTGGGCTAAGATACTGTCAGGTTGCCCAGGGCTAGACAGATATGACATAAAAAGTAGGAATTGCAGTGAGACTCCAGTGTGCTTCAGCATGCAGCTCACTAACGTTGGCCAATCAATTTAGCACGATGCTAGCCGCACAGCACATAAATGCTGCATGATTGCACATTCGACTGAGCTGTACAGAAGTAAAGTACGTAATTGTGCTAACGAAAACTATTCAGCTTTCTAATCCCGTCAATTCAGGACTTAACGAATAAGAATCGGTGTTTGCATGCTTTTCAATCACACACACACCCCATGACCGGTTTCGTGTTGTTGGATTCATCAGGTAAGCACAGCACGATCAGGATCCGCATGCCCCGAAACGGTGGGGAAATGGTAAATAAGTTGCGCTGTTGGAAAAGGCTAGCACAATAAACCTGATCAATCATATGTGCCCAAAACACGATGGGGTTAAACGCATGACCATGAACAAAAATCCGTATTTGTATGCATTTCCATAACACAAACGAATAAGATTCCGCTATGCAACAACACGCATTTTGTTTGCATCAATAATAGCACACCATATATCACGCTAGCATCTGATCGATTTCCAAAATTTCGACTTGCATACCGTTTTAATAACACTGCCTATCACGTGAGAAAAAATATTAACTTCAGTATGGCAAACTTATCCGGTAGTGGCTTACAAGCGCAACAGAAGTGAATTCAGAAGAAAAAAGATAAAGAATTATAATGGGAGTTGAATAATCACTCACCACTCACTTCTAACTTCAGGGCTTTCACGGAGCCCCCTAGTGGTCCGCTAACAGATAAGAATGTCTTGATGTATTTTTGTTTCCATTCAACGGACATTGAACGCAAAAATGCTAGACTATAAAGGGAGCCCATGCTATGACCAAGAAGAACGACACGTTTATTTCCAGAAACCGTATAGGTGTCCTCTATCAACAGCTTGAATCGCATCATGAAATCTAAGTTTTGATCTGGAAACATTAACGGCGAAGAAGTATACTTGGAGCTTTCCGAAAATCAAAAGGCGCACCACGTAAGGTTTTGTTTGGGACAAAATATGGTTCCTTCTGTAGTGCGAGAACAAGCGGTTCGAAGTATGAAGTTGCATAGTGTCTATAAGAATCCAGATTTTCGATGGACCAGGTACTACCCCAACCCGGAAAAACCACTTCGCAAGCATCGGAATCCTTTATTTCACCCGTTGATGGATCGAAAATGATACTGGAATATAAAACGGCGAAACCTACCTGAATAAATCGAAAAGACTTTCCGGTCTCAAAAAGTACCACAAGTTTATCCAAATGAGAAAAATGCCACTTCCTTCCTTTGGTTTACAATATGCTTGGCTCCCACCATCGCCGGGAACCAAGATAAGTGGATGTAAGTTTTCACGTGATTGAGAGGAATAGATGATGGGGACAACCAATGAGAATAACACAAAAACGAGATATCGCTGAAATAGGCGAAAGCAGAATAGACATGATACCATCGAAGTTCAGGGTAATTCTCGAGTTTGGGTGCAACTAAAAATACAGAAGAAGCGTTTCCTTTGCAACAATAATTTTGGGGACGATTGTATCGTAGATTTAATATTTCGCCGTTAATGTGTTCTGAAAAGGAAAAAATGGGTTAGACAGGCTTGATTTAATGCCGCATGCGACTCACTGTCCGTGGATGGGAGAAAATGTCACAGATTACAAGAGGCAAAGGTCCATTCAAATGATTTAAACTTCTGTAACACGATTAAAACAACTGCAACAGAAAAATGGAGGCAAACAATACGCTCCATCTCAGAGACAGGACTTAAACCTGTTGCGATGGTTTGTGCATCTCAGAGGCCCATCGAGCTATATCGGGTTGTGTCCTTCAGGCACATGCAGAGCTAATCATACCAAGAAGATCAATGGATAGATGTCAGTGTCTTACGTCGTTGACTGCTTGTGTTATAATGTCTATTTAGGTTATAAGCCCGTAACCATATATATAAATATCGGATCTTACTTTCTACTCGCTGGGTTGTCTATAATCTATACACTATAATTTCAGCAACTTGTTATGAACCAGACTGATTCGACGTTGATCATCACTCGCAGGGTGCTGCTGACCATTGAAAACATTGGTATATAATGTTCACAAATTTCCTCTCATCAATCGATTCGTTGAATCCGAACAAAGTCGATACACCCATAAACTATGTCTCTCCAACAATTTTCAAACACATCAATAAAAACCGAACGCTTGAGGTATTGATTATACTGGAAAGCCTACACATTCAGCTTGAAAATGATATCTTTGCTCGTCATGTATCGTCAACTACCAGGCAAGTGGTCAAAGTTTGGAGCAATTTCAGCAAAGTCTGAAGTCACTGGCTAGAGACTGTATGTATGTATGATGTATGAAGGCACAAGCCTGTTTCATGCAAAGTGCCGCGCAGCCAGAGACTGCACGTGGGCTAAGATACTGTCAGGTTGAACAATATCGAGACGAATTAACGCGAGATGCTTTTATCCGTGGCTTACAATCCAGCAGTATTCGGTAACGCTTGCTTGGACAAAAATAACTGGACCTGAAAACTGCATTTCAGCTTTATCGGGAGTTGGAAATGACTCATTAAGTCTGTAACGTATGAAGATGTACCTCAATCAACCTGTAATGTCTCAATACCACCAGTAGATGAAAGTTGTTTTTCTCTGGTTACAACCAAAAACCGCGCACTAAATGTCCACCAAGAAATGTTTCGTGTAAATCGTGTGGGAAGAAAGGTCACTTAGAGCGGGTGTGTCGATCTTTCCGACAGAAACCGACTAGGGCCGTGATGAATAATTTTCTCTTAGTTATCATTAATTCTGCAGCACCACAGCCATTGCTTACAACAGTCACACCAATTTTTGCTAATGGGGTTACGCTGCTCGCACTTATTGACAGCGGGAGCTCCAAAAGTTATATCTCCGAGGTCACTGTTCAGAAGCTTGCGTGGCACACGGTAGTGTATAGATCATAGAGAACCCAACGAGTAGAGAGTAAGAAGCTCCGAGAGTTAGGTTTTTACCAGCTTGATGATACAGCATACGGTTCTGAAAGAAAAGGGATATTTAGACATATAAATACGAGTTTGTAACGTAAAATGACAGTAAAACAAAAACAGACACGACGACATTCTCGCCGCCTATAAAAATGTTAACCGTCAGTATTTGAAGCTTATTTGCGCCGTTCCACAGATTAAATACACAGACTCATTGTTTTTGACGGAAAAGTTCATTGAGACTCTCATTAGGTTCTTGGTTGAATGGAGTTTCAGAAAGCGCATTGTTCGGTTATTCTTCCGGAAGATCGGCAATTGGAATCACCTCATCATGTTGCCCTCCAATGGGTGCGAGCTGAGGAAGCGACACCGATTCCTTTTGACCGTTTAGAAGACGTACCCTTACATATGGTATGGTATGAAAGCACAAGTCTGATCAAGGCAAAGTGCCGCACAGTCAGAGACTGCACGTGGGCTAAGATACTGTAAGGTTGCCCAGGCCTAGACAGATACCCTTACATAAGTTGGATTGCAGTCAATCAGTTCCACTTCTTCTGCCAATGGCTCGTACTTACTATGTCGTGGATTATTGCGCATTAAAACTCGGTTTACTTTTACTAGCCAGCTGGGAAGTGGTGTGCCGGTTGTCGCTTTTCGGTTGTTTAAACATTATCTCATGTGGTTGAAATTCGCACTGGGCGACCTGACAGCATCTTAGCCCACGTGTAGTCTGTGACTGCACGGCACTTTGCCTGGATCAGGCTTGTGCCTTAATTCAATTTCAATTCACAACAAGGAGGGCGTTCGGTAGTACGGCTTCTCAATGTTTCACTTCCAGATCGTTGGAAACAGCCGCGTTGGATAGCTGTGGGCTGACTTCCCGGGTAGCTCAACACTGGGTTTCTGCGAATTCTCTCCAACTAATGGACCAACGTCGGTTGCTTTCTGCTGATGGCATACATGATGAGTCACAAAGGTATATTAAACGTAAAATGGTTGCCAGTTTGGGAACCGACAGGGAATGCTGATGGAGTTCTAAGACAACGGAAGTGGAATCTGCGGCAGCTGTAGGCAATTTCAGAAAATTGTTCCAACTCATCAGAACTACTGGAAGCGGGCGACCAGGCGTAAGTGAGGCGATACGTGAAGCAGATGGTTTGCCAGTTTTTAAGATGCTCAGGTGCATGGAGCGATGGGCAGAACATTTTCAAGCACAGTTTACCTGGCCTTCTGCGCCCACTGATTTCGAGAATACGGAACACTGTACCCCATTGTCGATTTATATCTAGGCTCCGACTCAATCAGAGATTTACTCAGGAGCCTTAAGCGCAATCGTGCACCATGTGCTGATGTTTTGCTTCCGTCATTGTTCAAAGATGGAGGTTTCGTTTTAGTTCGCGAACTTCAAGCGCTATTCGCCAACATATGGGTCGAGGAACGCGTTCCGATCCATTGGAGAGAATCAGCAATTGCTCAGATTTTCAAAAAGTGACGGCGCGATTCCTGTGAAAATCATTGGGGTATAAATCTCATGCCAGTAGCTCCTAAAATACTGGCGTCAATCCTGCTTTACCGATTGAGTACCAACCGGGAAGAGGAAATCCACGAGGAGCAAACTGGGTTTCGTGCTTGTCGAGGGTGCATAGACCAAATTTTCACACTGTCAGTAACTGGAGCAACGCCACGTTTTTCGTAGACCAACTATCGTTGTATTCCTTGACATCCGAGCGCATTCAAATCAATCGATCGCGAAAGTCTTTGTAACTGCCTGCTGATACATGGAGTGCCCGAGAAGTATGTTTGAATCATTAAAGGATTATATTGCCAAACTTCGGGCAGGGTTCAAGCGTACGGACAATTGTCGTCCTCGTTCAATATCTCCAGCGGGGTGCGGCAGGGTTGCCCTATCTCGTCGTTCCTTTTTAATTTCGCGATCGATGAGTTAAGGAAAGCTTTAACTGGTCTGATTGGTGCAGGTGTTGAACTTCTGCCAGGAGAAAGCTATCGATCTAGAGTATGCGAATGACATTGCACTTCTGGGAGATGACCCTCATATAACGCAACAAGCCCTGGACCGCCTGGTACTTGAAGCTTCGAGGTATGGCATGTGCTTTGCTCCTAACAAGTGTAAAACACTTACCCGGGATTGGAGCGGCTCTCTTCCAAACCTAACTGTGTGCGATGTCAATCTTGAATTTGTCGACAGCTTTGTTTCCTTGGCAGTTATCTCTGCTGGCGGTTGTGTTGAGGACGAGATCTCAGATCGTGGTCGCACAGCGGGTGCAGCGTTTGCTAACCTTCGACACTTATGGCGTCGACGCGATGTTTCACTCCATACTGAAGGCCGAGTGTAGAACGCAGTGGTGCGTGCTACACTGCTTCATGGCTGCGAAACCGGTCTATCGGAGCGGAAGATGTCCGTCGGCCTTCTGTTTTGACACCCGTTGCCTGCGTAGGATTGCTCGCATTCGGTGGCAGCATCGTATTACAAATATAGATGTCTGCAAGCGGGTGTTAGGACCAGGTGGCCACGGACTGAGAGAAATACAGATGCTTGCTCGCTTGCGATGGTTGGGACATGTTTTAAGAATGCCTACTCACCGTTTACCGCACCGCGCCTTATTCGCAGAGCCTGGCAGAAACGATCGGATGACCAGGCATGAAAGCACAAGCTTGATCCAGTCAAAGTACCGTGCAGTCAGACTGCACGTGGGCGAAGATACTGTCAGGTTGCCCAGGCCTAGAAAGATATAGGAAATAAAAAGGAGATGGTAGTGAGCCTCCAGCGAGTTTCAGCATGCAGCTCACTACCCGTGGTCAATCAATTTAGCACGGTGTTAGTCGCACAGCACAGAAGTACTGTACGATTGCACATCCGTGCATGGGACCGTGGACCAGGTGACCAGTCCATTAGGTGGTGCGTTGGGATGAAGAAACTCACCGTAGCGCTAGGCTCAGTTGGGCGTATTCGTTTGCCTAGATGGGGTCCAAAAGCTCCACCTAATAGTTGGCTGCACACCTTACGAGATATGGATGCAAACCGAAGTCAGTGGCGGTAGTGTATTTTAATGTGTCATAATTTTTTATCCGGTATTATTTCATAGAAAAAAACAAAACCACAAAATCGCAGTGAAACTACAAAAACAAACTGCATTTTGCGCATTTGGTTTTTCATATTCCGCTTGCCTGCTTTCCCTTTTAACGCGCTTCCTTATCTGCTTTTCCTGTTTCATGTTTGTTGGCACTTTGTCTGGCTCCATACTTGTGCTTCATGATGATGATGATGAGTTGTATCAATAATTCTGCATTGTTAGATGACGAGGTCTCGACACGCATTCTTAGGCGACCGTAGCATTCCGCAAACTTGGTTACCTCTGGCCTCAGAAAGAACTGTCAAGGGTAGAGTCTACAAAGCGACAGTTCAAGCTGTATTACTGTATGGGTGCGAAACATTGACCATACGCAAAGAACACATTCAGCGTCTCCAAGTATTTGACAATCGATGTCTCCGCAGCATTATAATAGTTAGTTGTTACAACCGCATACGCAGCAATGCTCTCCGGAATAAGTTCTTCAGTAGTAACGTTGATATAGAGAAGCAGATCAACCTGCATAAGTTACGCTAGTTGGGTCATGTGTAACGGATGCTGGACCACCGATTCTTTTTGAGACGCCGCATCCCGATTGGCCAAACCATCACATGGCATAAGCAACTAAAATCCTTTACGATTATTTTTTCCAAAGCCCGCGCAGCACGTCTTCCAGGCTGGGGTCCCTGCGATCAGAAACCACAATGGCTAGTTACGCTTCAGGGTGTTCCGAAACCGTGTTAAATGGCGGTCTTGCACTGAGCAACTTTTTGGAGTGTTTGCTTGACCTTGTATGCCGTCAAGCGGAGTGACGAGAAAAGCCGCAAGGAAGCTGTCGTGCTGATGTAGCTCTACTCGTTCACGAAACTTGATTGAATGCATGTTCCATTCGATGTGTAGGCACCTCATCCCAGTTTGCTTGTGTTTACTCGTCTAGGGAATCGTAGCTATTTAAGTCCCACCATTCCCCATCTTTTAGGATTTTACTTTTTCATGGTTGAGTTGCAGTATGGTATGAAAGCACAATCCTGATCAAGGCAAAGTGCCGCACAGTCAGAGACTGCACATGGGCTAAGATACTGTTGCAGTAAAGCATTCCGGACATGCTACGGGTACAATAGTGTCTCCGATCCGATGAAGCGAAATAATGCAGAATGAGGCATCCGAAATTACCTCAATCGCAGCAGTCGATCAGATAGGGGAGCGTCGTGGCTGCAAAATGTTGAGGAAATGGAGGGGGATGTGTAGCGAGTAGAGCAAACACAAAGTGAAAATAGTAGTCGTAGATATATTCGTCAATATCAGAGTACAGCTACAATAGAGCAAAGAATGCGATTAGCGATGAATTATAATAATAACATATGAATTAATAAACAACCGAATTAAATAACAGACAAATTACAAGACATTCTCCCCCGGTAGATTTAAGGATCGTAGAATGTTTGAAAGAATAGCGTGTGCAATGTTAAACTTGCAAATTTCTTAGATTATAAGGCTGTACACGTTGTTGTTTGTCTATCAAAGTTTGAACATTATCGGCATTCAGATTGGATGCTAAATCTGTATAGGGTGAATTTGATGAAGGAGATGTGGGTGACAGATCTGATGTAAGTTCGGATGGGACTTGATCAGTTGAATTCGATATCGTCACGTATTCGACCGGAATGTGATCTAGATTACCACGATGAGCCAGGTGCCGTGTAGCTCGGAGTTATCTATATTCCCATCCTTCAACAAACGTTGGATTTCTGAGCGAGTGAACTCTTCGTCACGAGGAGAATGTCTTCTGGACTTGATAACGATAGGTTTGCAATCAGGCGACAGGTGTGTGAATAGGGATGGAGATTCTACACGAGCAATAGCAAGTCCACATATGTTCAGTGGTGGTTTGGCACCCCCAAATGGAATAACAACTTTTTCGTGTAAACGTAAAAAATCATGGCCGAGAAGCACATCGGCGCATAAACCAGGTAAGACCGACAGTTAAAAATTGTCGTATATTGTATCCTGATGCTTGATAGAAACGTTACAATGTCCGATTGTGTTACTAGACAGAAGGGTTGAAGCCAAGGTTACAGTATTGTGAGACGGCGCAATAATCCATTGATGTGTGTAAACAACAGAGGCAGAGATGTAGCTGTCAGAACTACCGGTGTCAATGAGAGCATCTAGGATTTGATTATTCACGTATACTTTCACCACGGTCTTAGATAAACATTCGGGTGAAGTGGTCGATGTGACACGAGAAAGAATGCTTGAGGAGACCGGAGAACGTTTAATTTTGGACATACACATCTTTTGAAAGTGTCGTTTCTTCCCACAGTTTTTGCATATAGCATCTCGAGCTGGACAACGTATGTGAGGGTGCTTCGAAAATTTACAGAAGAAGCATTTAATAGTCGGTGCAGCGGCTATAAATTCCGGTGTAGCAGTGGTATATGGATCGTTTTTAATAGATGAGTTGGTGTCTAGAAAAGCACAAGAGGGAAAAGTATGATTGAATGATTTTGATTGCTTTTCAGCCAAATCAATAGACCGAGCGTGGTCGAAAGCAGATTGAAAAGATAAAGATGATTGTTCGAGTAACCGTTGACGGGTGTGATTCTAGCTTAAGCCGGTTATGAAAGCGTCTCGCATAAGTTCATCACGATACTCGTCGGCAGAGACAGCGTGAATATTACAGTCTTTGGCCAGATATTTGATTTTCTGAAAAAAACTGATCTAAATTGTCGGCATTTTCTTGTTTGCAAGTAGCCAGAAGGTGACGTGCGAAAACTTCATTTTTCGGTTTAACAAATAAAGTCTGAAGTGTCGAAACGGCATCCTCGTACGAGGGGCATTCAGATATATAATCGTAAACATGAGGAGCCAGACGCGTAATAAGTGTATCAAATTTGTTTGGATTAAGGCCTTCGAATCAGCGTCAAAACGATCGGGTTTCAGGAAACGTTCTATTGAGATTGAATATTGAATAATAAATAACAGACAAATTATTATAATTAATCGCTAATCGCATTCTTTGCTCTATTATAGCTGTATTCTGATATAGACGAATAAAGCCCGGCTTTCCCTACTTCGGTGTAGGCAACCTGGTAGTATCATGCCTACGTTCAACGATGACGATGACAACGCTTCGTACCCCCCTTCTCGCTTTGTACATCTCATTGTTTATGTTGAACGGCACTATATGTGTATCAGATTGTGCAAATATAATAATAATAATATAAAGCCCGGCTTTATCTACGACTACTCTTTTCACTTTGTGTTTGCTCTACTCACGGTAATTTATTCGTCTATATTCAATCTCAATGGAACGTTTCCTGAAACCCGATCGTTTTGACGATGATCCAAGCAACGCTGATTCGGCAAAATTGTGGAATTATTGGTTCCGCACATTCAACAGTTTCATTAATGCCATTGAAGGCTTGAATCCAAACAAACTTGATATACTCATTACGCATCTCGCTCCTCATGTTTACGATTATATATCTGAATGCCTCTCGTACGAGGATGCCGTTTCGACACTTCAGACTTTATTTGTTAAACCGAAAAATGAAGTTTTCGAACGTCATCTTCTGGCTACTTGCAAACAAGAAAATGCGACAATTTAGATCAGTTTTTCCAGAAAATCAAATCTCTGGCCAAAGATTGTAACATTCACGCTGTCTCGACCGACGAGTATCGTGATGATCTTATGCGAGACGCTTTCATAACCGGATTAAGCTCAAATCACATCCGTCAACGGTTACTCGAACAATCATCCTTATCTTTTCAATCTGCTATTGACCACGCTCGGTCTATTGATTTGGCTGAAAAGCAATCAAAATCATTCAATCATACTTTTCCCTCTTGTGCTTTTCTAGACACCAACTCATCTATTAAAAACGATCCATATACCACTGCTACACCGGAATTTATAGCCGCTGCACCGACTATTAAATGCTTCTTCTGTAAATTTTCGAAGCACCCTCGCATACGTTGTCCAGCTCGAGATGCTATATGCAAAAACTCTGGGAAGAAACGACATTTTCAAAAGATGTGTATGTCCAAAATTAAACGTTCTCCGGTCTCCTCAAACATTCTTTCTCGTGTTACATCGACCACTTCACCCGAATGTTTATCTAAGACCGTGGTGAAAGTATACGTGAATAATCAAATCCTAGATGCTCTTATTGACACCGGTAGTTCTGACAGCTACATCTCTGCCTCTGTTGTTTACACACATCAATGGATTATTGCGCCGTCTCACAATACTGTAACCTTGGCTTCAACCCTTCTGTCTAGTAACACAATCGGACATTGTAACGTTTCTATCAAGCATCAGGATACAATATACGGCAATTTTAAACTGTCGGTCTTACCTGGTTTATGCGCCGATGTGCTTCTCGGCCATGATTTTTTACGTTTACACGAAAAAGTTATTATTCCTTTTGGGGGTGCCAAACCACCACTGAACATATGTGGACTTGCTATTGCTCGTGTAGAATCTCCATCCCTATTCGCACACCTGTCGCCTGATTGCAAACCTATCGTTATCAAGTCCAGAAGACATTCTCCTCGTGACGAAGAGTTCACTCGCTCAGAAATCCAACGTTTGTTGAAGGATGGAATTATAGAAAACTCCGATTCCCCCTGGCGAGCGCAAGTGCTATTTACGACGAACGAAAAACACAAACGCAGAATGGTAGTTGATTAGACCATCGTTCGAAAAGAAAAATAAAGTATGACAAAATACAGAGATGGAAGGTTGAACTCTCTCCGTTTCGCTATGATATAATCTAACGACCTGGCAAAAAGAATCAGGGTGCCGATACGTTATCCCGTAACATATGTTCTACTCTGACGACGCTGAACGATCTTAAAAATCTTCATGAATCTCTGTGCCATCCAGGAATTCGTCGGATGAATCATTTTGTCCGTTCAAAAATTTGCCATATTCACTTGACGATATAAAGACAGTAATTGCTCAATGCCGCGCCTGCGCCGAAATAAAGCCACAATTTTACAAACCGGAAACGAGAACCATAATTAAAGCCACGCAACCCTTTGAACGATTAAGGATGGACTTTAAGGGCCCGTTGCCCTCTTCCTCGCGTAATAAATGTTTGTTAACCATAGTTGATGAATATTCACGTTTTCCATTCGCTTTTGGTTGTACAGACACTAGCACTAAAACAGTAATCTATTCTCTTTGTCGTTTGTTTTCCATTTTTGGCATGCCTGCATTTATTCATACTGATCGTGGTTCGTCGTTTATGTCGTCCGAGTTACGCAATTTCCTACATGATAAAGGTGTCGCAACTAGTAGAACGACCGCTTATAATCCCCAAGCGAATGGGCAAGTAGAACGCTTAAATGGAACGTTATGGACAGCAATTCAACTCGCTCTAAAATCTCAAAATCTTCCAATCAGCTCGTGTGCTACTAGACGCTCTCAATTCTATTCGTTCTCTTCTATGTACAGCTACCAACTCAACGCCACACGAACGGTTGTTTAAATATGAAGCGTAGCATTCGATCAGATAGGGGAGCGTCGTGGCTGCAAAATTTTGGGGAAATGGAGGGGGCATGCAACTGATATAAAATCCGAAGACTGTTTCAGTTAACTCGGTCTACAGTTTACAAAACCATTGGAGTCGGCAAGACAATCACAGAGAACGATGGTGCCTTAATCACTAACAAACAGTGCTGCATATCTCGTTGCGTGGAGCATGTTCACCTGAAGATTTTCTGGTCAGAAGATGGTCCATTTCCTTCTATTCGGTAGTTTGAACCCTGGTCAGTTGATTTTACGCCGCCGATCGAAGCAGAAATCAAGCTAGGCATTGAGTCAATAAAAAGATTCAAAGCATTTGGCCTTCATGGACTGGACCGAGTTCATTTAAAGGAGGGTGTCGATATTCTATTTATCACACTAGTTGACCTTTTCCGTCAGGAAGGAGAGGCGGAATCTATTCCCCAATGTTGAGAAGAATCTATAATACCTATTTAAAAAAGAAGTGCGTGCTTTCTGCACTAACCACATGGGAATAATCCTTACGACAGTCATTGCCCAGCTTCTTGTTTCAATGTGACTCCGGCGTCTCACTTTACAGAAAGATTAAAGATTCGAGGACAAAAAGCAGGATTTTGTCCGGGTAAAGGATGCGTTAATCACTTTCCGGTAAGCCCTAGAACATCGCCACTTCACGGCAGCGATCTTTTATGATTTTAAAGGCTCTTGATTCGGTTCGATTGGAAAGAATTACTTAATACCTTGTTGCACAAAGGTTCCGCAAAAATATGTGAACATATTCCTGGCGCATTATTCTTATAGTATAGTACGAGCTAATATATTGTCAGGTTGCCCAGGCTCAGACAGAATTTAGATAAAAAAAATAGAATAGAAAAGGGAGCAAGAAAGCGGCGTGTTTTTGCATGCGGCTCCATACAAGTGGCAAATCAATTTAGCACGGTTTTAGCTACACAGCACAGAAGAGCCGCACGATTGCCTCTCAGCTTTGGGCACCGTTTTATGCTTTGCGCCAACCGTTTAAAATCACACCTTGTCTTGCGTTGGGTTCGAACAGATTTATTGATGAACATTTTATATCATGTCAATCTCCGACGTGTCTGAGAGTGTTCCATGCACGGTTTTGGTCGCGTCAAATTGCATGTGCCTACTACGGTGGCTTGCCGCGTCGTGCAACATTTACCAACGGAGCAAACCTATATTGCAAGGTTGGCCGACAGTGCTGTATAAGCTGTCAGTTTGTGGCTATATATCCATCCGCATGGTAAGTCAAGAACTTTTGCTTACTCTGAGACAACATCCAAGACATTCGAAACTGCGCCACAGTTTATAAGGCGGCCTACAATACCTGAGTTCTAATTGAAAGCTCAGCATTACGTGATCACTTTTTCATAGTTGAGTCAGATATCTGAATCGTGTTGGGCATCGCAGAGTAATGAATTCAGTACCAAACATATACATGGTTGGTATCGAATTTTTTTCAGGCATTTGCAAATCTCGCTACTCAGGCTTACTGGTCAATAGTTGCGTACATCAGAATTTAATCCTTTTTAAGTTGCCGGCTGAGGCCGGATTGCTTTAGGAAATGCTGAAACATGCGCATGTGGCTTCTGGGCCGATTCCTCCAAAATCGCGAGCAAATCGGAAGTTTCCATCGCTACTTTACTGCATTCTATACAGACAAATTCGAACCATTCGAACTATATCAACTTTATGAAGGTTCATTGAAATAGCTGGAAAGCTCTGTTGCGCGTAGTGCAGATACAGCATTCAATTTTTTGGCTGGATGCATACCACAGTCAATAGTCAATAGTCAATAACACAGTCAGCATACCACAGTCAGCCTTAAAGCACAGGTAAGTAATGTGACATTTAGTAGATTCATAAAATAAAAACAATTATATTCAAGCTATGAACTAAAGATACTAAAATGAATTAGTAATCCATTTAAAGCCATTTCCGATGATAGTACAAATATAAAATTGGTTTTATTGCAGAGCTAGGAAAATAAAACAAAATTAAACGTACCGCGCACTTGATTTCAAGTTCAAACTCAGTTCAATAGTTCAAGTTCAAGTTCAAGTTGCACATGGCTAAAGGTGACTAAAAGCC
The DNA here is from genome assembly GCA_013407085.1 of Atriophallophorus winterbourni. Taxonomy (NCBI): domain Eukaryota; kingdom Metazoa; phylum Platyhelminthes; class Trematoda; order Plagiorchiida; family Microphallidae; genus Atriophallophorus; species Atriophallophorus winterbourni. Next base: position 17,315 of record JACCGJ010013093.1, read on the forward strand.
AATCACGCGTCCAGATTATCTTTGTTCAATAGTTCAATAGTTTCAATATTTTATCACGGTATAAAAAGCTGAGAGCTTGAACAAACCGCATTATATTATGAGCGGTGGGTCGAAAAAGCCAAGATAGAAATGTTTGAGTGTCCAAGGCCTTATAGCGGGCCTCATTCGCGTTTAGCCTGCACCATCAATGGATTTTTGTGGCATTTGAACAGGTAGGGCGTCAAACTGGGACACAGCTACCCACTACATCTTCCGGAACAGGGTCAGTTAAAACGGCGTGTTTACGGACTTCCGATACTGGGATCTGGAAGAGCAATGAAACTGGCAAAGAGTTAGCGGGGTTGTGACGAAAGTGCAAATGGCACAGAGAGAGGGTGCCACAAGCTAGTGAGTTTAGGGAAAATGCGGAGAATTTGAAAAAATGAAAATAGTGTTTACGGTGTACTTGTGTTTTTCGTGGAGGTGACAATCGAGGAGACCTTTGAATGAACCGAGAGAAGCGGCCTCAAAAAACGTGTCTGAAAGAGTGTTTCACTGACTGCAAGCTCTCACAGAGAAAAAGCTGTGGCGACATTCAAGCCTGTTCTGTTGATGTAACCGTTTGTGCTCAAATCCTCGGAGCTTAGTGCTTGGATTTTGAATATACGTTTGACTTACTGTGCAGTTGCATTTTTTGTTGCTCTGACAATTCTGCTCATATCTTCGCCCAATCTGCTTCGATTTCTCTCATTCCAAGAATTCTGTGCTACATTCGATCATATCTATCGTAATTTATTTGTTTTACTCTTGTCAACGGATTAGCAGCAAAGTTATCATATCGGCGTAAATTTCACAGTTTGCTCACGAGCGCAAACTTTTTTCAATCGCTAATTATTTTACGGTTTTTGCTATCATTGCAATGATCGCGTCGAGCTACGCATTTTGATTCTTGTTTCTGTGTTCTAGCTTGTGTAGATAACGAGTTATATTGGATTATTTGATACATGACGAAATCACGTATTCCAAAACAGCCACCTCGACCCGTCGAACAAAAACCTGTCACACACCCGAACAACCCAATTCAGGCTACTAACATGTTTGGCCGCATCACGAGAACCAACATACGGACTAAAAAATCGATCGATCAAACTGTGACAGCGACATCGGACCAACTTGACCTCATTGCCAAGTGCCTGGATCCGGCGAACACAACAATGGTCACGGCTGGCCCAGCTGATCGGACGAATCTCGACAAGCAGAATTGACCCGAAGTCACGTGCAAAGCATGCGAACGACCGGTGAGTCCCATGACGCGTAAAGTAATAACGTGTTTTCTGTGTATGGGTAAAATCCATGGTAAATGCGACCGTACTTTAGCCCCTGATTCGATAGCATTATTAAATAAGGGAATGGTTCCAGGTGCATGCTATGTCTGTGTTCGTTGCAGAGCTGCATCTTCGCGCAAATCCGATACTTTTGAAGCAAAATTAGAAAATAAAATGGTCGGGTTGGAGTTGGGCCTTCGACGTGTCGAAGAAATGTTGGTAAATCATGTGAGCACGCAAGTGATCACTGATGTAAACCATCATATCAATACATCGATTTCGGAACCACCATTGAACGAAGCTAAGACTAAGGCTATTCATGTGCCAAAAAAGCAAAAAAGCAGGGTTATTCCCGTTTTGGAATCAGCTAAAACGACCACAGAATTAGGAAATTCTTACAGAGATATGCTGTTACGGTCGACCTCAGCTGTACACTCCAAAACTGCTGTACCCGACTCACAAAGTCAAGTCACAAATGTTTTAAATTCTAAAACGCCTGACTTTCCGATACGCAAAAAGGACACCCTATACACGCTGAACGTGATATGTACGAATGTCAGCGAGTCCCAAGATAGCCTAATTCACCTAATGCAAATTGAACATGTAAACGCAGAAAAAGTGACTCGTCTAACTCGCCATTCAACTTCACCTCATATTGGTCAACCTCGCTTGCTCAAGTTAACACTAAAATGCGAGGCTGATATCGAGAACGTATTGCTGAATGCATACCTACTCAAGTCAGATTCTGACTCAAACTGCCGCATATATCCCGATGTACCATGGTGGGAAAGGAAGGGAAGCTTGAACGCCAGGAAATAAACGGTATCGCGTAGTATAGTTCTACATGGTGTACCAGAAAATACTTCTGGAGCATCGAATCAGGAAACCGTATAGCACGACGTTAAATAATGGCGCTACATTGCGTGTTCTCTCAATATTTTTAATGCCGTTGTTGTGGACACTTTTCGAGTCCCTTTTTCGCCAAAATATAAAGGGGATTAACCGAGACATCTAAAGATTACGTTCTTGACCAGCGCTATGACCGAAATAGTAAGGTCGGAATGGACAAAGTGGAAACGAACACTACACAAGGATGTTAGACTTAGCCCACCCAAACCAAGTCAAACACTCTCTCGTTTGGAGATAGCGGACAGCAGCGTTTCCATCCAAATGGAGGAAATCGATGCATCAAAAAACGTCGTAGGTCCGGCTCAAATCGAGTCGGACTGAGCAATTCACACCTAAAACTAATTGTCGATTCAAGCCGTCGGCGACCAATAAGACGCACACATGTTTTACCATCTGAAAAACCCGGACCGATAACTTCGGTTTACACCCCGTCATTACTCGGTGATGTAATTTTTCCACCATTTTTGACACGTACTCAAATTACCTGCTCAAATGAACCGTCTTTGCTGTCAAAATCGACTGTCAAATTTTTGTATATGAATGCCCAAAGCTTGACAAACAAACTACACGAATTGACTGAACTAACTACCACACACTCGCCAGACGTGATTTCTGTAACTGAAACATGGTTTCATCCAACTTTAATAGACAATGAAGTTGCCATTGAAAGTTTGTCTCTTCTTCGTCGCGATCGCCCTACTCGAGGAGGTATTGTTGCGCTTTACCACATTCGGAGACTGCTCTGCCAAGAGAACACTGATGACGATTTACAACTGCAAGACACATTATGGTGTTTGCTGAATGTAACAGCAGGGAAAAATGCATAGTGGGTGTGATTTACCGTTCGCCCCCAGCCGACGAAGCCAACAATTCAGCATTACTTGCAAATATACGCTAAGTGGCTACCAGATACCGCGGCAGAATTCTACTGATCGGAGACTTCAATCTGCCGAATTTTAAGGGAAATTCAGTTCATCCATAAAGCCCCTTAAGTGCTTTATTTCAACAGTTGCTAGAATAAATTCAACTCTACAACAATATTTTCAACAATACCCGATTTTGTGGTACTGATACGCCGTCTATCTTGGACCTAATACTGACAAATGAAGAGCACGTGATTGAAAGTCTCACTTATGAAGCTCCAATAGGACTCAGTGACCATTTAGTTATTACGTTTGACTATATTTGCCAGGCAATCAGAACAAGTGGCATCAACGAGTGATTAGAAAAATTGACTTTCCACAACTTAAATCTACTCTTATGAACGCCACAGACCCTGGTCTTAAGTCGGACAACGTGCACGATCAGTGGCAGTGGATGATAACCGAACTTAAATTTGCCGTTGAAATGCATTCTTATCTTGTTCCAAAGGTGCAAAAAATGGATATACATTCAAGCTGAGAAGCCGAACAAGAAAATGGTTGACCTTGCGAAATGCTGCAGTGCGAGCTCATCGACATGATATCACTGTTGAGAGTTGGGAGACATTCCGTTTGCTGAAAAATAAGGTAAACAAACTTGTTGTTGATAACAAACTGAATTTTTACAATCATTTACTCAACAAAATGGAATCCAAACCCAAAATTCTCTACCAGATCATAAATAACCGGTCAAGGGTGAAACCAGGAGTTGCTGCTCTAAAGACACGTGATGGAACAACAACCACAGCATCTCAATCTGCCGAGGTTCTAGCCCATTTCTTCTTCACTGTCTTCAGTCCACGAAACACCGTTATCTGTCCCTTAACTCCCGTCATCTCACCCGAAAATGTTTTACAACAACTAACTATTACATCGGAGAGTGTCCTCCGCACATTGCAAAATCTCAACACGAGAAAATCTCCCGGAGCCGACGAAATTACCCCGTTGATTCTTAAAAACTGTGCTTATACTTTGTGTACGCCTCTCACATACTTGTTTAACCTCTCTTTAACCCAAAGTTTCGTTCCATGTGATTGGAAGAATGGCATCATTACCCCCATTCACAAAGGAGGAAACCGTTCCGAAGTATCCAACTATCGACCAGTAACACTAATACCGGTGATCTCTAAAGTGATGGAGCGCCTCGTATCAAACACCGTCACAAAACATCTGGAAGACAATTGCTTGCTCACAGTCGAACAACACGGCTTCAGAAAAAGACACTCTTGCCTTTCAAACCTTCTGCTCGCCCTCGATGACTGGACACAAGCTGTAGACAAAGGTCTCACAGTACACGCTTGTTATCTTGATATGTCAAAAGCATTCGATCGTGTCAACCACAGTCTGTTACTACAAAAGATGGAGCTATGTGGAATCAAGGGTTCATTACTAGCCTGGTTTGAGGATTATCTCCGCGACCGTGTCATTCGGGTAATGGTTGATGGTGCTTTGTCACGACCTATTGCAGTAACGAGTGGGGTGCCGCAGGGATCAGTGCTTGGACCACTTCTTTTCCTGATGTATGTCAACGACTTACCTAAACTTGTTCGCTGCAAAATCTTGTTATTTGCGGATGACATCAAGCTGTGGACACAAGTACGTACAACTGAGGATTGCAGAGAGCTTCAGCTGGACCTCGATGGCTTACAAGACTGGTCAGTTAGAAATGAACTACCTTTCAATGTCAGAAAATGCAAGGTATTGACTGTTGGAAGACACTTCGAGTACTCCTACACCCTTGGTTCCCATATTCTTGAAAGCACTGACAAGGAGAAGGACTTGGGTGTGTGGGTGAACAGCACTTTGAAACCGTCACATAACGTCACAGCTGTGTATGAAAAGACGTCACGAGTACTGCTACTGCTAAAACACGTGTTCGGAAGTTTCACTAAGCAAACCGTTCATCTAATAATTAATACGTACTTGAGGCCAACCATGGAGTATGCGGTTCAGGCTTGGTCACCCTGGCTACAGAAGGACATCAGCCTCTTGCAGAGAATATATCATCGGACCACCAAGCTCGTACGCGGTTTGAAGCACAAACAATACGGAGATCGTATTGCTAGTCTCAATCTATTCGACTCTCGCTACCGCCGTCTTAGAGGTGATTTGATACTTATATTCAATATACTGCATACCCCCAACCATCACCTAAATCAACTATTCACGCGACTACCACCCAGAACCAGCCGGAGTCACGACTATACAGTACTTATTCCCGACTCGAGACTAAACTGTCGAAGGTACTTTTATTCTGTATGTGTATGCTTTACCTGGAACTCCCTACCTTGTAATGTTGCACATTCACCCACCTTGGATATATTCAAATCGAATTTGGACAATTTCATGTTGACCAATCCAAACTTTGAACCCATATATTTTACACCATAAAAGCTTTGAACTTTGAAACCGGTTTCTGTCCAATGGATTTTTACTTGATTCCTGAACTGCTCAGTAAGCAAACAAATTCCGTTTTTCTACCCATGTTATTCCTTACACCCATATTATTCTGTGGTTTCTGTCAAGCTATATGCTTTTTAGACCATTAAAATTGAATTGAATTGAATTGAGTTGAAAGCAAAAAATCGAACATGTTAAGTTAAGGGATCCGTTGTTTTTAAGCACTATTCCATCGTTTTTTGAGAACGTTTTAGTGGTTTAGCGATAATGTTCACGAGAATACTGGATGGATTTGAAAACATATTTTAGGCCTTGACTCATCCGTGTTCAACCAAGCTCTAATGAGAAACATAACACCAAAGTCACACTACGTAGATGACTGCACAATGAATTTAAGAAAAATACAGGACTAGATTGTTAGTACGATTCAACGTTCAAGATTTATTGTTAAAAAAGCAAACAATTATACAATACAATACTTTAACTTTTCTATCTAGTAGGTTAGAATGAGTAGTGCAAATAATTACACATACGACATCGGGTGGCAAAATGCTGGCTGTAAATTTTAGATTGATTGTTATAACGGAAGCATTAATGGCTTTCAATAAGTTTCAACTAACACAGTATAACTCAAGATAAATTTGGTAAGTTTTTTAAAAAAAATTATTATTTCACTGAGTGACTACACGCTTAATGACGGTAAACTGTTTCAGCGAGAGCTGGTGTGTTACTAAAAGACTGAAAAATGGTAAAAATAATACCCATTTAAAAAGGATTCAAGGATTTATGTTTAAAAAAGTTAATACTTTACAACACCACATGATTACGGTATGAATAAAAACATGAAAAATACAATAGTATAAAGGTAATAGAGAATATCAAATGTAAGGCTCACGAATGATTTTCGTTTGCAAGTGCAAGTCCCATTTCGCTTTGAAAATCGCCAGGCAAGGATAGTCCACCACATGTTGGAGTAGGGAATTTTAAAGAAATACAGCACGAACGGTGAAAAAATGGCGCCGACAATCAACACGGGAACTTGGAACGCAAAGAGACAAGGCGTGTCCGCGTGTCACTTTCCAATCACACAAATCAAGTAAGTATTTTAGTGGATGTCATTTAGTAGCCACAATTCAATAGGTCAAAATAATGTCGCGTCGTATCCTCCTTTGGGTAAAGTCGCATAGACCCAGATGTCGCAATATTTCGGTGTACGTAACATTGGGAAGACCCATCACTAACTTTGTTGCTCTCTGAAGTTAAAAATTACAGGCCGGTGACATTACTGTCCTCAGTATCAAAAGTGTTTGATAGAATAATAACCGCAGAAGTACTGCAACATGTGGGAACGAACCAAATTTTGACAGTTGCCAGCACGGATATCGCAGAAATCGCTCTTGTCTAACAAATTTTCTGACAAGCTTAGAACATTGGACGAGGGTTGTAGATGTGTGGGGCTGTATCCATGCGTTTTTCCTGGATATTGCTATAGATTTTGACATAGTTGATCATTAATTACTCTTAAGCAAGCTAAAGAAACACGGTTTTGTTGGGAAACTATCTGAATTGATAAATGATTACCTCAGCTACAGACATATCAGAGTTCGTGAGCATGGCCTATTATAGAAGAAAATCGATGTCACTATCAGTGTTCCACAAGGCTTAGTGCTTGGAGCAATACTGATCCTAGTCTATGCGAACGATAAACCAATACGAAATGATAGCAAGATGGTTTTGTTTGCTGCTGATATAAAGTATGGAGGCGAATCAGCAATGCTTATGATTGTATTTTGCTGCAAAACGATTTGAGTGCTTTGTACAACTGGCCATCTGAAATTAAACTATCTTTCAAAATGCTGAAGTCGAGGATCATTCTGATCGGTCGTGACCTTGGCTTTTCCTATCAATACAAGCTCGGCGATAAAAACCTGGAGTACCTCTTGGAAGAAAAGGACCTGGGTGTCTGTATTTGCGGTAGTTTGTTAAATGGTCTACAATGCGAAGCTGTTAACAAAAGCGTGTCTCATGGCTGCTCGGCTGGTTGCGGAGGATATTTAGACGTTTCTCCACGGGGTGTTTTTCTCTCATGGTGAACACATATATATATACACGGTTCTAGATTATGCCGCACAAGCCTGGACACCATGGCTCCATAAAGACATCTTACTTCTGGATCGCATATATCAGAGAGCTTCTAAGTTTGACATTGGACTCGTCATTCGCCGGGCGACTCAGACAACTGGAGCTGAGCACACTTTCACACATGAGTATACGAGGTGATTTCATCCTCGCATACAAAATACTTACTTTTGTTTCCCACCCCCTGGACTTAATATTCCCCCATTCCACCTTTGAAGCTTTCAGCAACAACAGCCGTGGCCATGGTGTAAGTTGGAAATACACAC
>JACCGJ010013094.1:0-14986 GCA_013407085.1 Atriophallophorus winterbourni
GATTGTTATATAGATAATGAGAGTAAGAGAGAAAGCTAAATGATATTGTTGAATTCATTTCAACAGCTTGAGATGTGAATTTCTTACGCGATTCTTCATGCAAGATTTTCACGCAGTCTTGCAAATAATAATCGAGTATTTATTGTTCCTAATATATCTTATTCTCTGCCTAAATTGTCACGAATTGTTGCCATTTGTTCATGTGTGACAGATATGTTGTTCAATTAATTTTTTCATTTTCAATTTTCAATTTCGTTTTCAATAGTGCATTTAAGTTTATACTATGTGATTAATCATTTTTGCTTCTATTTGTCAAATTTGCTCATGTGGATTCTACAGATGAGCGTTTATCCTAAAAAAAAGGCGGCCAATTCATTCATTATGGCAACCTAATTTTTAACAACAATGATTTCATTTAAAAATGTTTATTTGAATTTTTGAAAATATCTCTTGTTTACCTTTGTGCTTTAACGTTTGATTAGTCATATTCTTCATCTATTGTTTTCTCCTTTTATTCTATTGTACTTCACGCCCTTCCTCATCTTTTAACACTCATTGTTTTTGAAAAATATCCGTTGGCCAGCTGGCATCGGGAAATGCACATATTTTACTGAATCGTAGAACGTTTGATTGTGTGCCGCTGATGCAAAAACAATCATTTGTTACCTTTCAGGCAAAAGTAATATCTTTTGTGTGCGCATAATGTTTCTAAGTCAATGTATCTCTAGAGTTGACCTCGATGTTTTGCCACAAAATACGATTGAGCTATTCACAAATTTCAGTGTTGAACAATACATTTTAGAAAGTACATTGTGCCACACGTTTTAGGTACCAAAAGCCACCTTTATCAGCGAAAGAGTCAAAATATGGTCATGTGTTGTCGCGCGTAAATCCTGACTAAGTTTTTGCTTCCTGGCTCCTATGATGTAGCATATATGATCATATGGCAGAGCACATTTAACCAGTCAAGTTACCTAACTGCTTATTGCAGCTGAATAATGCTCAAATCCTGTATCGTTTCGTTTCTTACAGTTCCCGAATCACTGCCTAAAATCTTGCGTCCTAAAATATAAAGCAATTATAGAATAAGTAAAAATAAGAATAATGGTGAAGATGCATGGAGAAGAATGTGAAAGGTTAATTGAAAATATTCGAAATTTCATTTCAAACTTGATTTTTGAAAAAATGGTATACCATTTTACAGATCGAAAAACAAAACACAAAATATCGATGAAATATTGGCTCCCTCGATTGTTTAGTTGCAACATTCTTTTGGTTGAGATATCTTAAATCGAATGTTGCGAAAGTTTTTCGATGTAACGGCTTTCAAAATGGAAATGTGTTATGTATATATCAAGTACTTGAAGATGAAGCTGTGTCTAGATTGTTGTGGTATGGGTGTGAATAATCAATGATAATATTAATGGTGAGCCAAACATAAGAAAACTGGTGTTCTCAAAATAGTTTTCAGGATGCTATCGACGGAGAAAGAACTGATGCGAAAATTAATTTTTATGCAGCGTTTGTTAATCAAAAAAATTCATTTTGGAAGAAGTGTGTGAAAATTACAGGAGATCAATTCAAATGATCTGTTAAGATACAAGAAAAGGTTAAGTAGGAAACTGATTCAAGCTTAGAGCATACTTACATTAGTGAGTAGATGATGAATAGTGATTCATTTATTGTAAATGGTGACACCTACTAATTTATGTAGATTTATTAACTGGTCGCTGGTGATTACTACACAAAGCGTCACAGCGGTTGTCACGTACAATAGTAAAAGAAAAGTTCTACAAATTTTGCACATTTCTCTACAAGCAGTTCACTTCTTAGCAGGTTGTAATTTCTTATAGTGTCAATAAAATGGCGGTAAATTAATTCCGTTCGAGGTAGGTACATATATTGATTTAGCAAACTCGCGTATGCGGACAATTCTTATTCGAGTTCAAGAATCAATGTTATAAAAGCTTATAGTTGTACAACTCCATAGGATATTCTTATAGGGAAAAAATATTAAAATAATGTATACATTGGAAAGATCGACCGTTTATTTAGGTAAAAAATAATGTAATCTATTGTCTCGGTCTGATGAAAAATATTCGTTAGGATAAATATCATGTGTAGCTTCTTACTTAATTTATATAAACGGCTTGTACATTTGAATTACAAAGCACAAGTATATCCAGTTTTCATTTGAAAATCGTTTCAATAAAGGATTGTACAACGTATGACCGCAAGCAGTTCTATAAGATACAAACGCGAACAGCTAACTGGGGGAAGGTATTGCGAATTGAAGTAACTCTCTCACATTTGAATGGGGATAAACGTAGCCCCTTTCCTATAATGCATTGAGATCGAACTCTAAATTATTCACATGTTTGTTTCAGGTTGTTGTATATTATAGCTGATGATTTCAGTGCTTCAATGAGTGTTGCACGATCATTTGCGTAACCAACTATGCATAACTTTACAGCTAACATTTATCGATAGAACTATCACTATCTATCTATCTATCTATCTATCTATCTATCATTATATCTATCTATCTATCAATCTATCTATCTACCTATCTATCTTTAATATTCATTTTATGTTTGTATTTTACGGTCTGCTTAGAGCAAGTTTCATTCCGAAAAACAAATTCAAGTTTTCTCGACCATTTTGTCCACTACGGAACATTTCCATGTTGACCTCAACGTATCAAGTTGACGGTCAGTTTAGATCAGGTTACATTCAGAATAACAACATTCTGTCGGCCAGTGTGTTTGCTTCGCAACCCTCCCATGTTGACCTCGAGGGTTGGCAACACGTTTATCCTTACCGTCCACCGGGTTTTCAAACCGAGCCGGAACATTCCCATGTTGACCTCAGTGGTTTGCAACAAGCTTAGCCCCTCGGCTGGTAGTATACCGTAGTCTGTACTTTTATTTAAGGTCATATCTAAATCAAACGTAGGAGCAACAACAAATCAACGCATATGAATCTTGTAGGAAAAGTAAACTATTTTCATGAAACGCTAGTATTGCCCACGTATGGGAACAAGGAGCTTACGTCAAAGCTGACCATCATCTCATCCTCCTAGATTGTTAAGGTACTTAATCGACCAACAAAATCTAAAAGATAAAACTCGGATGTTTATATTGGGCAAACGTCTAGCATTGCTCTCTTTCTCACAAAGCATGGTAATCGAATTTCAACTATGTACCCACCTTTAAAGCTTATTTATCATGTCACATAACAAAATCCTATTGAATAACAATTATAAAAAGACTGTTTGATAAAAGGAAACATATATTTAGAGATTTATTTAACAAAATTTGTCAGTTTTCTCAGTTTTGTTTTACTTTCAAATTGATATTCCGATGTAGCCAGTGACCCGAAATGTGAATACCTGTAAAACAGATCGGGTTATCTTTCGTGAGTGTTACGAAATAACACTAAAGAAAATACTCACGTTATCACTGAGTGGTTTCACTGTTGCATGGATAGTTGCGATTGATAATTTTCACCTTTATCGGTTCTCCTCTCGATTGATTCGTTGGGGATTGCGATGGCGTATGGCGGAAAGAATAAGATAAAAAGTTTAATTAAGTGGCTACCAGTTTCAGAGTCCCCGCGTTCAAGCGAGCGTGTTGGTGATGTTAACTGGTGAACACTATAGCCCGACACACTATGACCCAACCTTTTCACTCCGAATGAAATGCATTAACTTAAGGCCACAATTTCTCATAAAAACGTTGTATCATCTTCAAACAAAAATATAAACACTCTTCATGTGTTTTGACTGCGTGATCCATGCTAAGTTGATTAGGTTTGCGGGTTTGCATCAGCGGTTTGAATAGATTGGATCACATTTTCGTGGTTATAATGCCAGCCCATTGACTGGTACAAAACCAAACACGTCATCATGATAACGAAAAAATATTTCGAACTTACACGTGGATAGTGATCACGAATCACATTTTCGAACGATTCCAGAAACGCAGACAACGAGTTCGAATCCCATCGCTAATTACTGGACACTAAAACTCATCATAAATAGATTAGATCATAGTTAAGTGTGTAAAATTATATTAAAAATTCATTCAAATTTTTGCATGCAATCGAAGCACCACTTATCAGTCACAAATGGGGGGGTAATTAAACAGTGGAGATGATACCATTGGTTACAATAAGGGCATTGCTCCCATTCTATTGTTTTTCCAGCAAATTCCGGTGGTTCATCAGAACTACACTGACCACATACTTGATCGTGGCCTAAGAACTCATCCAGATCTACTGGAGGTAGTCGAGAGGTGGATGGGATTGGGTTGTGAGAAGAAGCTGCCCGTCCACGATCGTTGATCCGGCCATCGTGAACGCCTAATACCCGAACAACGTTGCCTTCCACAGCGGGAATCGTTGTTTCTTCGTCGTAACTGGCTACCGGAGACGATATCTGACTGTTGACGTCGCTGGGCTCTATATTCAATAATGTTTCCACTGGAAGAGTGTCATAACGTAGGGACTCGAGTGGCATAGTGTCAAGGTCTAATGTTAAATTGTACGGAGGCATTGGACAAGGACCAGTCGTATTTAAGAAGTTATTGAAACAACGCAGGAACAGATTGACGTATGGTGGCTCTAATTTGCGGCGCAAACGATTTATTAAATCTTCTGCGTAAGATTGACCCGATGAGAACACGCGATTAGTTCGCCTAAGAACGTCCGCAGAAGAAAATTCTACTCGCATTACGTCATTAGTACTCCTTAACCAGCGCTTGGAAAGCGGGAGTGACGACACATCAAAGTTTTTCAATATTGCCGCAGCAAGCACGTGCCTACATGGCAAACATTGATCAACGAAAAAGGTACATGTGCACTTCCAGTTTAAGCAGCACACCTCCCAAACCCGCGAGTCCCTAACAAGAACCATAATTTCCGTTGAGCCTACTATAGTAACTGTGGAAGCAGTTACGTTTGCGGATATGAGGTCTACGGCGTATGGCATAAGAAGATCGCACAGGGAATCTAATTCCGAGTGGTTGGGGACGCGAACCCGCCTCATGCTATTCGAATAAATTTCGCGTTGTCGGTGCCAGATAACATACCCAACACCGATTTGGGATATCCGAATGGCCTCCCATATAGCGATCCTACCACTAAGGCGATTCATTTTTAAACATTTGTGCATCGCCTCTACCATGTTCGTGTCCCCAATAACGTAAGTATATACCTTAGGACGGCGAGCATTTGCCCACTTACGGGAGCTGCCAAAGTATTGCCCTTTGAAGTATGAAAAGAACACGGGATCCGCTCTTTGCACATTGATTAACGCAAAGGCGTATCGCCATAAACTCCTGGTACTAATTGCTACGTACACCCATTTAAGAGCTTCCCTCTGGGGGTTACGACGAGTGACATTCCGAATAATGTGCACTCGGCAAAGCAAATGTGAAGCGTTGGGAAAAACGTCTTCAACTGCATTCGCTATCGCAGGGGCTCCATCGAACATAATAATACGAACGGCGTCCCTATCACCGACGAATTCAACAAAGGTAAGTAGGAACGTCCGGATATCCTCTGCTGTCTCCCGCCACAGAAAACCTATTGCTACAGGAAGACTCTTCCGGCAGCCATCCACGATCATCAATTGATAAAGAAAATATTTCTCACGATTGGTACGGAAGGTACCATCGATGAGAATAAAATCGGAAAAACGATTAAACAAACTTAGCATCTCCTTTGTACAGAACACGGAATGCGTCATCCTGTCTGTTTCGTCCAGCAGTACCCTTGCCTTTCCATCGACGTTCAGTTCAGCTTCCATGCGACGAATATAGGCTATGAAAATGGATTATTTTAAGTATATTCACTAATTAATATTTCATTTTAATTGCATTTCAACAACCATTACCGGGATTGTTTCGTCCTGCCAGAACTCGACGACGCATATTCACAACATCGCAGCCAGTAAGATTCTTCTGAAACCGAGCCTTCACATAATACCGAATATTGTACGACGGGGCCCCGCTTTCAAGCAACGGCTGAATGGCATGCAGTTCCGAAGGAGTGAGTCGTCTGTTTCGGGAGTGCCACGATCCGGCTTCACCAGTTACTAATTCATGGTTATGGACCATGTTACTAGTAGTAATCCGGAATTGCACGCCATGGCGACCATGTGGTGAATGCTTACAATAGTATGCTGAAAAAGCTCAGTGATATCGTTAGCGCTCATTATTACCAAAGTGATCCCTGATCACTTGCGAGGAGTTTTATTTGACCCAGAATGAATAATTTTAGCCAATCAAATAACCGACCAATCAGATGTCAGAACGTTATTGAGAATAATTTTAGCCAATCAAATAATCAACCAATCAGAGGTGACAACGTTTGTGACAATAACCTTTTCAAGTTTTGGGTAGGTCAATACTGCGCAATGTTTATTCATTTATGATGTTTCAAATGCATACTTCAAACGCGATCAGCGTAGAGGGAGTTTCCTTCATCGGGTCACGGAGAATATGAGTGGTATCGCCATTTCAAGAATTGGGCGAGTTCATTTTGTTGAATTACAACAATTCTGAAAAGTAAATTCTCAAGAACAAAGTTATATGTCACTTTAAAAATTTTTATAGCTGAAAATATCAAAAGCCTTTTATGACGTATAAGTATAAATTATCTATAGTTGTATTAATAATAAATAGCTTACCTAATTTTTCCGGAGATGAAAAGGAGTTAAGTTGCTTTTTGAATTCAGTTTGTGAAGTGCTCAATCTCATATTATTGGAATGTAAATTCCATGAACGAGAATATTTATAAATAAAGAAATCTTTTCGTACACGATTGTGGATTTTCGGTATACATATTTTGTTTTTGTGGCGAAGATTATATACTTCAGAGTTTTCAAAATCTAATTGTAGATCAATGTCGATCATATCTTTTTTAATATTCTGTAGAAGAGTACAAGATTTTGTTTTGAGGAGCTTCGATTCGCGAGCACAAACTGAATTCGTTGAAAAAGCTTATCACTTCGTTTTGTAAATTTGGCCACCAGAACAGCTTAGTAATTGAAGCCACTGACTTTTGCAGACCCAGATGTCCTATATGTGTATGTAAAGAATCAATGACTTCGTTAATATTGTTTTTAGGGACGACAATTCTAGGTGACCTGGCGTTTAGGGGCTGGATATAAAGGACGCCGTTAATTATTTCTAGATGAGACAACTTAGCTCACAAGGTTCTTTCTTCTGAACTTCTACCTTCCGTTTCGATTCCTGTCGGTATACAATTCCCATGCATTTGGCGGCGATAAATATTACTTATATATGCATCATCGGGCTGACTTCTGCTCCATGCACTTTCGGCTAACGAGTTTACCAGTATGACGTTGATGAAATCTGTAGTTGCACGCCATAGTGCGTCAGCATTGGCATGCCGCTTACCTGATTGAAAGATGCATTCAAAATTTTACTCTTGCAACCATTGAAATGATTGATGATCAACCCGAACGATGAAGGGTTTTCCCAAGAGGTTAGGCCGGAAGTGCTAAAGGGAAAATGCAACTGCTAACGTATCACGTCTCGTGGTACTGTAGTTGCGTTTGGGTTCAGAATGTTGTCTGCTGGCGTAGGCGATTATTCGTTCAGTAGCATCTGCAGAATACTGGGGCAAAACAGCATTGATCGCCATTTTACTGGCATCCGTATCCAAAATGAAGCGCTCGGCAGTTGGACTGCCATCTAGAAGTGCTAATATGGGATATGATGTTAGCAGAGATTTCAAATGCTGGAAGGCCTGATCACACTCGGCTATCCATTGAAATGTTTTTCCTTTATGCGTCAAGCGATGTAATGATGCAGCATTGAAAGCACAATCCTTAATAAATTTCCGATAATATGAGGCTAAACTCATGAAAATTTTTGACTTCATAAGAGTTAGAATGAGTTGTCTAAATAGCGATTTTATCGGTCTTGTCTGGATCCGTTCAAATGCCCTTATCGGATAGTATGTGATTCAAAAACGTGACCACTCTTTGTAAAAACTTGCATTTCTCTGAGCGCATCGTTAAACCAGTCTCACGTAAACGACCGAATAGGCGATGTAGATTTTCATTGTGTTTATCAATTGTTCGTTCTAACACGATAATATCATTCAGATTAATGAGGCATTGTGCAGGAACCAGCTCTTGCAGCACGGTATTCATCAGGCGCTAAACGTTGTGTGTGCATTCGCCAATCCGAACGGCATTGTTTCGAACTCATACAGTTCACTCATAGAGACCTCTTTATAACCACATTACATGTAATACCCGATACCGCGGAAACGATTTACCCTCACTCTTAGATCTCGTTCTGACAAGCAATGAACATGACATTGATAACGTTGCTTACGAAAGTCCACTGGGACTAAGTGATCACGTCGTCATCCAGTTTGACTATCTGTTTGAAGCTGTAAGAACAAATGATGCCCGTAAAAGAGTTGGGCGGATCAAAACTATGGCGTTGAGTGATGCTCTGAAAAACACGTTTAACTGCCAACCGGAAACCAGCAACGTACATGACTTTTGGATATGGCTAATATCTAATCTCAAAAGTTCAATCGAAGTGAGCTCCGAATTTGTCCTCAGGAACTCAAGAAAAAACTTTGAATTTAAATTAAGAAGCCGAACTCGTAAGTGGTTAACGGTACGAAACATTGCTTGGCGACACCATCGGCAAAACCCATCATCCGAGACCTGGGAAACATTCCGTTTACTGCGGAACAAAGTAAACAAATTTGTCATCCAAGACAAGTTGTGCTTCCAAGAAGTGATATCAAGCATGATGGAGCGAAACCCCAAAATACTATATCGTATGGTTAACGATCAAGCTAAGGTGAAACCTGGAGTAGCGTCCGTGAACACATCAGCTGGACCAACAACAACTGCAGCAGAAACTGCTGATGCTTTAGCCACGTTTTATTCATCGGTATTCAACCCGATACAACATGCAATAAACAGCCCAAATCCAACACTTTCAAACACGGTTGCCCTAAGTGAAATAAGTGTCACTGAGAAACGTGTCCTCCAAGGTTTATTTAATCTTAAAACCGGAAAGTCTCCTGGGGCCGACGGAATAACCCCGAAAATATTGAAGCAATTTGCGAGTTTGGTATACAAACCACTCACTTATCTGTTCGAGCAAACACTGGCAAGTGGAGTGATTCCTACAGATTGGAAACGAGGAATAATTTCTCCAATTTACAAAGGTGGAAATCGCTCCGATGTTTCCAATTACCGACCCGTTACTCTGTTACCAGTGATTTCAAAATTACTTGAGCGACTCATTGTTGACGATCTAATGAAACACTTCGAGAATAATCAGTTGCTTTCGAGGAACCAGCATGGATTCAGACGAAATTATTCCTGTTTGTCTAATTTACTGGTAACGCTAGATGATTGGACAAAATCGGTAGATAAAAGACAAGCAATACACGCGTGCTACTTGGATATTTCAAAAGCATTCGATCGTGTGGACCATTCCCTACTACTGCAGAAGCTTGAAAGGCTTGGTATCACTGGAAAGTTGCTGAATTGGCTAAATGACTACCTAACAAATCGCACTAACCAGGTACGTGTTGATGGTGCATTATCCAAACCAATTGCAGCAACTAGCGGAGTTCCCCAAGGCTCAGTCCTTGGTCCGATCCTCTTTCTGGTTTATGTCAATGAAATACCGGAAATTGTTCGATGTAACATTTCGTTATTTGCGGACGACATAAAGATTTGGCGCAGCATTCGTAGTCCAGAAGACTGTCTGCTATTACAAAAGGATCTTGATACGCTTCACAGCTGGTCGTTGGAGAACAAACTGCCGTTTAATTTCAACAAATGCAGGATCATGAATGTGGGGAATCGAGTAGAGTTCACATATCACATAGGTTCGCATGTCCTTGAAAATTGCAGTGAAGAAAAAGATTTGGGTGTCTGGATAGGCTCCAGTTTAAAAACATCACTTCAAACTAACAGTGCCTTTAAAAAAGGAACACGCGTTCTAAATCTACTCAAACGTGTATTTGGGAAATTTTCGCTCAAGATATTCCCAAGGATCATGAATACATACTTGAGACCGTCATGGAATACGGTGTGCAGTCATGGTCTCGGTGCTCAAGAAGAGTGAAACTTATGCCAGCGAGCTATCCCGCTCAACGAAACTAGTTTCTCAGCCACAGAAACAAACCATATAAAGAAAGGGTAGCTCAACTGAATCTGTTTGATTTTCCCTATCGACGAATCAGAGGAGACCTTATCTTACTTTACAAAACATTCCATACCCCGAAACATCCCTTACAGGAATTATTCACGCGAAGGGATACGAGGAATTATCGGACCCATGAATATGTGCTGGTCGTACCCCATTCCCGCCTGAACTGTAGAAGGTATTTTTACTCTGTCCGTGTCTGTTTTACTTGGAACAGTTTACCTTCAACCGTTGCTCACGCCACTAGCTTGCATGACTTTAAAACGAAATTAGACGAATTTTTATTGCATTATTCGTTTCCAGAACACTTATATACTGTTTAATCTATGTTCTTATATTGTTGATACACTTAAATTTTAATTTTTACCATCCTATGGTTGTTGTTGAGCTTGTTGCTTTTTAGACCATTAAAAACCTTGAATTACCTTGAATTACCTTGAATCCCTGACACGACAGTATGAAAAGTCAAACTGGTTTACAGTTGCAATCCTCTACTCGTACGGAATTTTGTATAGTCCGATCATCAATTTTGTAGCGCGGTGTTATACTATTTGCAGCAATTTTATGTCCTTTTGTAACCACTGGGGCCTTGCTTTTTGGCATGATAATTATTCGTGGGATTATCTACTTTGTGAAACATCTTTACATCCTTCTGAGCCGTGTTAAGTTTTGACATTACATTTTGTATACCACAGAACACTGCCGTGAAGACTTCAACTTACTGCTAATCCACACACCCAGGTAACGCATGAAAGTTGCTGAGTTCCCAGAGAGTATGTGAATTCGAATAATTTACCGACGTTTAACATTTTATATTTCTGATGTTTAATGGTAGGCAGGTTAGTAAGGACCATGTATGAAGTGCATCGATATGTTTTTGTAGAAGTTGGCAATCTTTTATCCTGCGCACGCTACTCCATAGTTTGATTACATCCGCAAATAAAATGACTTTACTGCGTATAATTTCAGGTATATCGTTCGCGAACTTCAAAAAGAGTATTAGCCCCAAGACTGAGCCTTGTAACTTCTACTGGGCCGGATAGTGCCCCATCAACTCTGAACCTGATAACTCTACCAGTCAAGTAATCTTGTATTCAGGACAATAATATGCCACTCACCCCGAGCTGCTCCAATTTCTGCAGCAGTATGCTGTGGTTAACGAGGTCAAAGTCTCTAGACATATCCAAGTAACAAGCATGGATAGGGTATGCACTATCCACGGCTCGAGTCAAGTTATCGAGAGTCATGAGTAGATTGGTGAAACAGGAGTGTCTTGTCCTAAATCCGTGTTGTGCGGTTGAAAGAAGCTTATTTTGTTCCAAATGTTTAATAAGTTCATGAGCTACAAATCGTTCGAGAAGTCTAGATACCACTGGCAATAATGTGACTGGTCTGTAGTTAGACCCATCGGATCGGTTCCCGCTTTGTATATCGGAGTGATTAATCCACTTTTCTAGTCAGTGGCAGCCTTGCTGCAACTCAGTGACAGGTTGAAAAGGTCAGCGTGGTGAGAATAGGGCATGGGCGCGTCGTTTTAGAAGGAAAATTATTATTTCATCAGCACCTGACAATTTTTTGTATTTAACGCTCACGGGGTTCAAAGCGGTGTCTTGCATTTTGATAATTCTTTGTCTCACTGCAGCCATAACACAACATAAGTGCTTATTTGGGTAGAACACTCTAGAGCAAAATTGAGGGAGTTCGTTAGCGGCTTCGAGAACAGTGGATGTAGTTTTAGTCGTTGTAAGTAAAGCGAAAACGCCTGGCTTTACCCTGGCCTTTCTGTTTATGATCTGGAAGAAGAGCTTCGGGTTTCGTTCAATTTTATCCATCAGATTGATTTGATACCCTTCTTTATCCTCCTGGACATGTTTAGCAACTTTGTTTCTCAACAAACGGTAAGATTTAGTTGTTCCTTGCAGTACGTGGATTCTCCATGCCCAGTTTCTCACCTTTATCCATTTCCGTGTTCGACTCCGGATCACGAATTCGAATCCCTTTTTCAGTTTTTTGGAACATATTTAGAGTGGAGTTCTAATTTAGGTAGATTTTCTCAAGTATCGATGACATCATTGCTGGACATCAGTGTTTATCGGTGCCCTGTCGGTGAATTCTTGAAGAACCATTGATAATCCAACCTTATCGATTTTTCTTATCAATTTCTGATCGTCAGTAGCTCTTTTCGCTTCAGATATATAGTCGAAAACAATGACTACATGATCACCCTTTCCAAGTGGTGCTTCATAGCCGATATCCTCGATGACATTTCCTCGTACGTCAGAAGAAGATCGAGTATGGACGGTGTGTTTGTGCCTCTGAAGCAAATGCTGCTTGATATGTGGTTAAATAAAGGAATTGATTTTCAAAAGAATTCAGCGGTGGAATCTCGCTTTTTAGTAAATTCGGGAGATTAAAGTCACCCATGATCAAGACGTTGTTTTGATATCTTGAAACAATCAGCTGAGTTTTCTCAAGTAAACTAGCATTGTATGCTTCGTCTGCTGACGGTGGTCGGTAAATCACACCAACAACACAGTTTTCACCTGTTGCTAATTCAAGTGAACACCAAAGTGTATCTTCCAATATCAAATCATTATCCGTGATTTCTCTGAACGTGAGGTGTTGATCATAGTAAATAGCAACACCTCCTCCTCCACGATCCATTCGAGTACGATGAAAAAGAAACATGTTTGGAATGGAAATTTCCTCCTCAACTAATTGCTGATTGAACCAGGTTTCCGTTACGCCTATCAGGAGTGGTGAATATTTTTCACGAAGCTCGATTAGCTCGGGTCACTTATTCATAAAGCATTGTGCGTTTGTGTACAAACATTTAATGTTTGATCTGGATAAGTGTGTTGAATGATGGGTATTTGAACAGCTAAGTTGAGTACGTGCAAATAATGGGTAGATTACATCGCCGACTCCGATAGAGTCGGTTGACTTCCGTTTTTAGACCCGGATTCCCGGCATCGATTTGCTCAGTACCGATAGGTTCGTCAACTTCCAGAATAGCGACGGTTTCAGGTATTTACTGATAAGTTTGATCTCTCGTGAAAGTTTGTATCGATGCTGGTTCCGAATGTTAAGCACGGTGTCCATCATAGTGTCGGTCAATAGTGTCAGTTTAAGGGGCCGTGAACCATTACCTTCGTAATTCGGTGCTTTTGGGATTCTGAAAGTATCGATAACCGCTGCATGCTGGTTGGTATAGCATCGCTAATAAATCTACACTGTTTTATATCGTGGTTGGATTTACACTGTGTACCTGAATCAGTGGCACCTTCTGAGACATTTAAGAGAATAAGGGTGCGCTTATTGCGATCATTTGTTTCTTTTGGTTACCCTCCGGTGGAGAATTCACCCGCTCTGACTAAGGCACATCAACAAACACAGATGTATTTTCCTTGCCGTCTTGTAACAAGTATTTCGATAGAAATATATAATCTAATTCCTCATTTCGCTCAACTACGTTGAGCAACAGCGGCTTATCTTGGTGTAGCGCTTTGGTTGGCGATTCAAGCGAATTAACGAAACCGGGTGGATCACTTTTAGATTCACCGAGTGCACAGTTGCAACCATTCGGTCAAGTCATGCTGCTGTCTAATCGAGAATAACGTTTCTGTTGCCTCTGGCACGTTTATGCAGATAACACTGAGCGCAACTTTGTTTAATTTGGCATTCTAGATGGACGGTTTCGGCTTTAAACCGCCTTTGTATTCTCCAGGATGTTACATCGCAATGATTCGACATTTTCAGGAGATTGGTTTGGTGGTGGTGAATTTAAGCATATTCGTTTGTTCAATTTAAATGCTTTAGGCTTGATTAGTGGCTGCACAGAATACTTCATTTGTGCAAGCTCCTCTTCCAGTTGAGACAATCGGTATTCAGTTCTTTTCCAATAAATGAATATATACTCTTTCGATGGCCATTTATATTTGAATTTCTACAGGCATTAAATAAATTGCAAAAACATGGATAAAAAATATATTGGTCGTATATATGCGCCTCGAGCGCTTGGCCAGCAATCACATTGTGATTCAGTATTTGAACATCGTGGTTCTTTGTAAGAACCCTATATAAAAGTGACATACAAGTTTAACTTTGTTTACCGCTTTTCCACTGTTTCAAGGCTCACTGAACATGATCTTACTGTCTCCACCAGATGACGGCAAACATCCAGAAACCGGTAGTGGTGTGTGAGGGATGGGGATGTGAGCATCACGATAGTTATTATCGTTCACTAGCCTCACACACTTATCAGTCAGTCTGATCGCAAGTCACGTGGAGGTGTGATTCGCAAAAAGTACATTTAACCGAAGCACTATCACTGCTTACCGGATCCACGACCTTGGCGCAGAGGTCAAGTTGGTTCCATTTCGCCGTCGGGGGACCAATCCTGGGATGAACAGCTTAATTGACCGATTTCTTTGTCTGTGTGTTGGCCCTCGTGACGCGTTCACACGTCAGTAACATGAATTGGGCCGGCCGGTTGAGAGATGGGCGCTTGGTCGACTGGTCGATGTGGCTGATTTAGAACTCATGATTTCGTCATTTAGCAAATAATCCACGATAACTCGTTAACCACACAAGATAGCACACAGAATCAGGTATTAAAATGCGTAGCACGACGCAATCTTTGAAATGATAGCAAAACCGTAGGATACTTAACCGTGATAAAAAGTTTGCGCGCGTGAGCAAACTGAGATTTTTACATCGAAACGGGAATTTTTTCTGTAGATCAGTTAACGAGATAAAACGTATAA
>JACCGJ010013095.1:0-16194 GCA_013407085.1 Atriophallophorus winterbourni
TTGTGCTTTCATACATCATACCATACCCCGCGTTTCACAGCAACTTGAACATTGCATCCGATTCTTCCCTGAGGTTAATCGGTCCAACGGTAATAGCGTTCACCCACGAGACAAGATAATCCGATTGGCGAAACGCGCTTAGTACGCACAAGAAAAACGAAGAAGAAAATCACAACACCGATCCTCAACATGTCTGTCCCGGTTGTCACTTTGATTTCGTGCCAACCGGTACACTTCAAGCCCTCGCCACGCAGGGATTGTTCGGCTGACGTTGACGAATTGCGCATCGTTCGATTGATGACTGGCGGTTTCGCATACTTCCGTAGATGTTGTCGCTCAAACGTTGGAAAGTAAACTTTCCAGAAAACTCGAAATATTACAAGTTCGTGATTGTCAGCGTCGGTCTTTTCCGCTCTTGTTGCTCTTGTGCTATGCAGATAATTCGAAAGACTGTGCCACTGTTATACAGGGTTCGTACAACGAACCACGATGCTCAGACACAGAATCACAACGTGATTCTTGGTCAAAGCACTCAAGGCGCTTATGCATGGCCAAAGTAATGTGTTGCTCACATCCCCCGCACTTACACACCACTACCGGTTTCTGGCTGTTTGCCGTCGTCAGGTGGAGACAGTAGGATCAGGTTCACAGTGAGCCTTGAGTGCTTTGACCAAGAATCACTTTGTGATTCTGTGTCTGAACATCGTGGTTCGTTGTACGAAACCTATATAACAGTGGCATACAAGCATAACTTTGTTTACCACTTTACCACTGTTTCAAGGTTCACTGAACCTGATCTTACTGTCTCCACCGGACGACGGCATACAGCCAGAAACCGGTGGTGGTGTGTAAGGGATGGGGATGTGAGCAGCACATTCCTTCGAAAGACTGTGATTAGCACTCATAGCGAATGCACTTCGCACCTCCGACCATGATCAACTTTGCTGGTTAAGCCATGTATTGCGAATGGGAAATCATCGTTTTCCTAATGCGGTTTCCTTCGCCTCTCCTAACTCGGGTGGGCAGACTCTGAGTTGGCTCAAGCAGACGAGGGCTTTGACTGTTAAACTAGCTGCGGTTCGGGTGATCCGTCTTCCGGATAGGGGTCCAAAAGATGGAAATTCACAGTGGCTTTTTATGCTTAACGATATGGCCCAAAGTCGTGTTCAGTGGCGGTCTTGTGGTAGACATCTGGGAGTGTTTGATTAATGTTGTCTGTTGTCAAGTGAAGTAGAGAGAGAAATGATTGTTGTGATGCATGACAGTGAAAGCCGCAAGGAAGCTGTCATGCTGATGTCGCTCTACTCGTTCACAACACTTGCTTGAATGCATGTTTGAGTGGAGGTGTGGGCAACTAATCCCAGTGCGTCTGTGTCCAATCTTTTATAGGTTCAGTAGATTTTGAAGTCCCATCCTTCCCCATTGATTTTAGAATATTTTACTATGACATGGTTGTATGCCAGTTAGGCACTTCGTACTTGGTACCGGTGTAACGCCAGCACGGATGTGCAATCGTGCAGTACATCTGTGCTGTGCGGCTAACACTGTGCTACATTGATTGGCCACGGGTAGTGAGCTGCATGCTGAAACACGCTGGAGTCTCACTACCATCTTTATTCTCGATTTCTCATATCTGTCTAGGCTTGGGCAACCTGACAGTAATATCGCCCACGTGCAGTCTCTGACTGGATCAGACTTGTGCTTTCATACATACATACTGGTGTAACGCTGTCTATGATGATTTTGATGATAACTGAAACCATGAGAGTAGATAGAAGTTGAGAAATTCGTGCAACCTTGAACCCTGAGAAAATATTAAAAAAAACACTCCAACTCTGTCTTTCTTTGTTCATACTAAGACAAGCCACGACTAGGCGCAGCGGTGCCAAGCTTACGGGAAACGAATCTACAGGGCGCATTGAATTTCGAAAAAAACGGATAGGGTAGAGTTCAAATAATTCAGGTTTGCTAAACCGAATTTCTGAATAAAAGAAGGGTGAATCATCAGTCAAATTCAGAGGACGTGAATTGTTGAAACGCTGATAAATATCGACAGCAAGCATACTACTTTACTTTCGTGTGACTATCTCCTCCTGGAGGATGAGTCGGCTTCGTTGACGTCACGGATTGCAGCCACACACGCTCGGCGGTTAGAAGCGAGATCCGCGCAGATTTTAAGTCAGGTCCGGTCCCACGTGCGCCATCCGTAAACCGATCGTAGACCAAGCAACTCCACGCCTGATCTCACGGTGGCGAGCTAAGTCTTTACTTGTTCTCCGCGACGACAACGCCATTCTGCGCAGGGTGTCGGCGATAGTGTCACCCTGGTTACTTCAGGATGTGGCCAAACCATCTCAGTCGGTGTTGTCGCAATATCGAACTCAGGCGAGGGATATCAAAACAACGCTGACGAACCTCGCCATTCGTTACTCGCTCATCCTATCGAACATTGAGGATGCGTCGGAGACACCAGTGGTCGAAAACCTCCACCCGCACAGGCCACGTCTCGCATCCATAAGTGAGAACTGGGCGAATCGCCGCTCTGTAAACGCGCAGCTTTGTACGTCGGCTGATTTCTCTACAGCTAAATAGAACCCAACGTATTCGCGAAAACGCCGTGCGCGCAGCTAGCATAGATTGAATAGGAGGTGCATCGGCGGTATGCTAAATTGTTCTGATGGTACAAAGCAATAAATCGAACTGATGGAGAACTTGATGGATTATCAGTGAGATCGAACTCGAATGTGAGGTTTTAGCCTTGAGGGTTTCGGGGTCAGCTCGATTATGCACATCACGGTCGGTATCACAGGCTGCTGCACGAACGCAATAAGACCACAAAGCATTCACAAGGAGACAAGAGATAAGGTGTCCAGTGATGGCTTGGCTGTCATCAGTGGAAAAAGACGCACAGACCCTTCGATTACGTACCACGCATTAGCATTCGAAAGCGATCGCTTGGCAATTCGAAATCATCTCCCACTCAACCGAGACTTGCGGGATGTGCCATCCAGCGTCATCGAACAAACGCTCAATGAAGAACTATCGTGGCCAGCAATGGTCTGTCGTCAAAACAAATAATTCACATATACACGTGACGCAGTTTACACTCGGGAAACGAGAAGGAACACTTACATTCTCTGTTTGGGCTTTGGATTCTGATTGGGCAAGCTGTTTGGATTGCAGCAGCGTCATCAAACGTTTGCGAGATTCACTCGTGTTCCAATCAAAAGCCAAACAGTCATAGTCCAACGAGGTCTGTTCCCAGGATTTGGTCGCCTGAAAGCGGAGAACAAGAATGGTATGAGGAGCGTGTGCGGGCCCGAGGTTATCAGACTGACTGAGGTTGTCATAGCCAGGGGTGGCAGTGGGGATAAGCTCCCACTGTTTATAAAATGCTCACATATGGCATGCGTCTCAAATAGCCTCTGACAACCAAGTCCAGCTTCTGGCCTGCACGAGTGGCTCTCCGAGCCCGGCGGAACTGCTTCTACCAACAGGAGAAGGGGCGAGGCGAGTGACTGGCGCCTGAAAACCAGTTTATCCTTCGCATATGGAGGCTCGTTATCGCTGGGAGGCAGTTTCACATCTAAGGCAACTCCCTGAATTTTCAACCCCTCCTGCGCTTGGGAGAAATCCCTGGTTGAAACATTGGAGCAGAGTCTCGTAAACGGTTAGTTTTGTGGCACATCACCTTTTCTGGCTGCCTTGGTGTAACAAAATGCGCCAGTCATTCGCCCTCGACCTTCTCCTGTTTGTAGAAGCAGTGTTCCGCCTGTCTACGGGGGGGGAGGGGAGGAAGAAAGGTGGGTGTTGGGAGCCACTCGTGCAGGCAGAAATCTGGACTTGGTTATTTAATTGAGCTCTTACACCATTCAAAAAAAATCACGTTTTGGGGATCTGTAATTTGAACACCGAGGTTTTTTCGTAAGATAAGTATTCAACAGTGGCTTCAAAGTCTACTTGGTCTCTTACTGTTCAAGCCTCACTGAACCGAATTTTTCCTGTCCCCCTTCTGATTATGATAACCGCCCACTCAAACCGCCAACGGTGCTTAAGTGGGGATGTGAGCAACACTGAACATTATTCGTCGGCTTTGATTTTACTTCTAGTGAATGGCGGTGAGACTCCAGTGCGTCGCCACATGCAACAAGGTCTAGCAAATTCTCAGTTTCTGGGGAGTCCAGGTCAAATGAACGTGGAATTTGACGATTGACACAAAGAGGCCAAGAACTTGTGAAAATATAAAACAAGCGCTGGTTCTAAACGTGATAACTATCAATTTAATTACAGTAATGTGTTGCTCACATCCTCCGCACTTACACACCGCTACCTGTTTTCTGGCCTGTTTGCCGTCATCAGGCGAGACAGTAAGATTAGGGTTCAGTGCCTTGAAAACAGTGTATCCATGGTAAACATAGATGAATACTTGATGAAGGCAACTGTTGAATAAGTAGGGTTCGTACAACGTAACCACGATGTTCAAACACAGAATCACTGTAGTGATTCGGTGGATCAACAACCACGGCCTTATGGATTACGAAAGTGATGTGTTGCTCCTTTCCCCCGTAATTACCACTCCACTAACGTTTCTGCGTTTGCCGTTCATCAGGCGTGAGACAGTAAGATTGGTTCACTTGAGCAAATAAGCAGCTGTGATCGGGGAAAAATATCGGTAAAAAGGAATTTATCGTATGAGCATTTTAGAACATAGACGATATTTCAAGGCTCACTGTCTCCACCTGATGACGGCAAACAGCCAGAAACCGGTAGTGGTGTGTAAGGGATGGGGATGTGAGCACGACAAAACATTGGACGATATTTCGTTTCTTGCCGTTCAATTGGACAACATGTATGCACCAATGAGGAAGCGAGCATTGAAACGTGTGAGCGATGACTAGGAAAGAAATCAAATGACCAGTGTATAAAAATCACAAGACACAACGATCACGATCACTTCACAAGAAGCTTAGATGACCATGTCATTTAGATTGATGACGAAACGTCTGGATCCAAAAAAATGCCAAGCAACATCAGGATTAGACAAATTCGTAACCGAGCTAGCGTTATGCATGCGTGTTTCCGACAAACAGCCAACATCGACATCAAAGTTTTCAAGTGTGCGAGCCAAAGCAGCCTGCTGTTCGATGCTAGCCAAAGTCCGTGCATTAAACGCCGCTAATTTAAACGGTACGCGGGGGCGGAAGAACGCTCTGGACGCATTGGAAGCAAGCAAACTATTCGAAGTGGCTAAATTTGAAAACCTCGATGAACAAGATGCACTTTTGTCAGCGCTACCCAAAGATTCACAAAACGGTTTGCATGCAGTGTGAGATCATTGAAAGCATTGTGAGCAGAGAGCGTGGGAGCACGGGATCTGTCATTTTTACCTTTATTTTCATAATTTCTTATGAGCGTGATACTACTCGGTTGCCCAGGCCGAAGTAGGGGGTTGGTTTAGGGGCCCCAACCGAAGCCTTTGGCTAAAAAGCCTGAACCACATGGCAGTGGGTTGAGACTGAGTTTGTCTGACCTACCTGGTATGAGTCGCTCTATTGGCACCAAAAGAAACCACCCAGTAAAGCTCAATGGATCCTGGAGGTACACAGACCATCGCACGTCTAGCGCATGATGGTTTCACGCTCAAATGCGTTTGCAATGACTAAACCGTTTAATTCGGAAGGAAAATCATTCCCGCAGCGCTCGTAACGATAGGCAGTGTTCGGTTGATTGGCGTCAGTTGCACGACGGCGGCGTGATCTGCGCTTAGCAGTCAAGAGCTTCGACGTGACGCTTTATAAACTACCTCCAAAGTGAGTGGTTAAGAGCAATTTTTCCCAACTCGTAGGGACAATGCCAAGAGCTTTCAGATTTACTTGCACACGTCTTTACACCGCAAGTGCGGTCTGCTCAAAGATCGACTATCGGATTTCAGCTCACCATAGAGCTGATCGTTTGGAATACGACAGAACTGGCAGTACTTCCGTAGTAGGGTGAACATGCTCTAGAAACCAGGCTTCGAATTCGGGACTTTTTCCATCTACGATATGTTCACGATACGAGGGATGCTTCGTAGATGGAAAGCATTCCGCTTCCGTTCGTGTCTTGCGTGGGTGGTCCAGGTTTCATTGCCGTACAGTAAAGCATTCAGTACGCACGCGCTGTACGCCGTCATCTCCGTCTTTGCAGTCAGCTTGCAGTTACCCCAAACACGAAAGTTCAAACGGGACAGAATGACAGCTGCTCTGCCAATCCGCTCATCAATCTCCGTGTCTAGCGAGAGGTTATCAGCAATGGTTGAACAAAGATATATGAAATGATGTACAGATTCAGTCTGAAAGTTTTCAAAAGTGATGATGGGAGGCGACACAGTTGTTTGATCAAGGAATTTGGTATTTCTCATGCTGAATGTCAGACCAAAGTCTCTACATGCGACGAAAAACAGTCCATTAGCGACTAGACGTGTTCTTGGGAGTGAGCAATAATCGCTGCATCGTCGGCACACAGCATGTTCTGGATTAGCACACCCAATGCAATGGTTTGTGCTCGTTCTAGTTGCATGCATTTAACATAAGGATAAAATTGTACAAATATATTGCGTCTGATAACTAGTTAATCTTTATTTAAAACAACGAGTATAGGTTGCTTATATGTGCCGGGTTTTATTGATGATGACGCTACCTGCTTTTGGTATTTCGTAGAGAAATGTTCTAGAAGGATTTCATGTTCTTCATTAACAGGTGTTGACAACTGTAAATAACGAACAGCACAAAACCTTAAGCCAAGTGTAGAATTATGTATGTATGTATGAAAGCACAAGCCTGATCCAGGCAAAGTGCCGCACAGTCAGAGACTGCACTAGGTCTGTAAGGTTGTCCAGGCCTAGACAGATATGAGAAAAAGAGAATAAAGATGGTAGTGAGACTCCAGTGTGTTTCAGCACGCAGCTCACTACCCGTGGCCAATCAATTTAGCACGGTGTTAGCCGCACAGCACAGATGTACTGTACGATTGCACACCCGTGCACAATCATAGACTACACGTGGGCTAAGAATTATGCGATTTAGATTGATTGAGATCTTAGCAACGGACATCGGCAATATTCAACGCGTCACTCACCTTGCTCTCCAGGACGAGAACGGAAAGAGCGTATCGTAGGAAATCAATATTTTGTCGTACACTTGGACACCGGTCTGTGGTCAGTTCGAGCATGTCGGTTTTCCAATCGTAGCGGCAATAACGTTTCCCGGGACCGGGGCCAATGGCTAGTCGGAGTAATTTCCTCTTGGCTCTGTCGTCCAGGTTAAAATGGGACAGGCATACCTGATCAATTCGAACCGGGTCAAGTGTTTAAGCGTAGCAACGACAAATAACTCAAAGATGAACTAAAAGGGGACAAGCTGGTTTAATATGAAGATGCCCGAAACGGTTTTGAGTAATCGGTCTGTCGACCTATACTGTGTAAAATCCAATGTCAGCACAGCCAATGCACGGTTTTAAAGAAAAAGGCTGTATGTGTGTATGTATGTATGAAAGCACAAGCCTGATCCAGGCAAAGTGCCGCACAGTCAGAGACTGCACGTGGGCTAAGATACTGTCAGGTTGCCCAGGCTTTGACAGATATGAGGGGAAAATAACTGATGGCTTCACTCTCGCAGAATACATCAAATATGCACCTCACCAGTTCTGGTCAAGAAATGTGGCCAAATCCTGATCCCTACAATGACCGATCATTTTATTGAGGTGTGAATATCATAAACTGTTCCCACATTTGAGAGAAATTCCTTATTCACAATATGCAAAAGATATGACAGTTCATGCTCTAATCACACCAGGCTTCTACTTCTATTCGTGCCACTGGTTAGCGTGTCACGATTGTTGACGTTTGTTTTTGTGCGTCTAATATAGCTGTCTTGATCAAATTTGCATTTAAAAAAGCGCATTAGTCGCCAAGCTCCCCTTTCCCTTCGGAATTGTAGCATAATTCTATTGTGATTGTACTGTCGAACAGAGCTGGTAAGGTGGTGTAAAAGGCCATTGTAGCATTTCGATATTTCGCCAAAAACAACTACATCATCAGCGTAGTCGAGATTAGAGATTCGTTGAAACTTGAATCGCTTGATTGTCCGTTGATGGCTGGTTCATAATCCAGTCGATGACATCGTTGAACAGAGCTGACGAAAAGGTGTGAATAACGGGTTTTCACTGCTATCATTACGAAATGGTTAGCATGCCAAGATACTTGAGGGTTGCTTGTGTGCTGTCTCGAGCAAGTTTGCATTACTAAGGCATATAAATCGCCAAGTTCCTCTTCCCCCTTTGGGTTGTAGCATAAATCGATCATGATTGTACGGCTTGCACGTGGCGATACGCGAGTTCGTTGCTGCTCATTGTTGCGGATTGAATGTGATGCAAAACGACGATGAAGTCCGAGAAGAGCCATACAATCGTAAGAAACGGGTTCTCGATCTTTAGAAAGGATGTCAGACTTCATCGAAAATTGACGGGTTTGGAATTGGTGAGTGGCTGTTTAATCTCAATGCAGAATGATAATGTAACGGAAATATGATGTCAGGCAAAGCGGTTTAAAGCCACAGGGCGTTTTCGGTCGTGACGTCTTTCATACCGTGGTGACCATTACCTCGAGGACAAACGACTCGTGTCCGTCCCATTCGCTGGCAAGTCGTCTATTGTATTACGATTCACACCCCGAGTTCCACACGGACAAACTTGCGTGCGACTATCTCCTCCTGGAGGATGAGTCGGCTTCAATGAAGATTCTTAGGAATTTGGGTACAAAGCGGCGTCCCCAGCATCACTCGGCGTTTGTTCAAGTCAGCTTCTCTAGCCTTTGCACAACCAAGTGCGACCTGCAAGGCAGCAGGGAGTTGCCAGAAAGAGGTGGTGTGCACCAACTAACCGTCTACCAGACTCGGTTCCAGGTTTTTCCTCAGGGTTTTCTCTCGAAGCCTTTCCCGCGATCGGGTATCCCGCTAGGCAGCGGCGGTTTAAAATCAGGGTTTTGTTCCCTTAGATGAAATGGCATCCCAAGCTAACGAGCTACATCTGCCCGAAGCACGGATAAAGAATGACGATTAGTCGAGTGCTTGGTAGGTAAATTACCAAGTTTCCCACAGAGCTAGATTATTTATATGCCAATCGACTATTACAGCAGACACCGCGAATTGGACTGGATGCATGGGTTATCACTTCGATTGGATTTGTCACGCTGCTTCGTGTTAATCTGTTCAGTTTAAGCCCTCTCCGTGTTCGGTTCGTTTGACCAACCTTGATGAATCGCATATCGTTCAATCGCTGCGCGTGTGTTTTCCATCTACTCCTGTTTCGGGACAGGTCACTAGAACCGTTCCCACAAATTCCCCCAAATCGGTGTTGGTTTAGGATAATTGCGTATACATATTTGATACACTGCGTACTATACATTATCAAGAAATTACCATACCTTAAAGTGCAATGAAGAAAGCAGTCGACCTCGAAAAAGGCTCATCGTGAAACGAGCAAATGGCTCACAGACCATGGGTGTGAAGAAGTGATAAGTCGAATCTTAAAACTGCAAAACAATCCGCTCGACTATGCAACATCCCGTCGCGAGTAGCATTTACGGAATAAAATGTAATGAGCCAATGTGCTTAAATGGGCTAGATTTATTTGGGCTGCATACCAGAAAATAATTTAAAAAAAACATGGAAAGCGAGTCAAAAAGCAGGCCCGAGCGGATTTATCAATTGCTAATTCGTGATTCAGTCTTGACTGAGCATGTTTCGGATACATGCGATCAAAATTGCCAAGGTTAATGGGCAAACATCTCCGCACTTTTGTGCGCGGCTTGATGAGAACGGATGCGAATCAAGATTAAAAGCAAGCTTACTAATCAATTTACTATGAAAAAATTCAACTTTAATCACGTCAGTCACGCATTTCTACACAGGTGAGATACATTTCATTTGTGCGACTATCTCCTCCTGGAGGATGAGTCGGCTTCAAAGAAGATTCTTGGGAATCTGGGTACAAAGCGGCGTCCCCAGCACCACTCGGCGTTTGTTCGAGTCAGCTTCTCTAGCCTTTGCACAACCAAGTACGACCTGCAAGGCAGCAGGGAGTTGCCAGAAAGAGGTGGTCTACCAGACTCTGTTCCAGGTTTTTCCTCAGGGTTTCCTCTCGAAGCCTTTCCCACGATCGGGTATCCCACAAGGCAGCGGAGGTTTAAAATCAGGGTTTTCCTTTCCTTAGATGAAATGCCCTCCCAGGCTAACGAGCTACATCTGCCCGAAGCAAACTGGTTTTCAGGCGCCAGTCACTCGCCCTCGCCCCTTCTCCTGTTGGTAGAAGCAGTTCCGCCGGGCTCGGAGAGCCACTCGTGCAGGCCAAAAGCTGGACTTGGTTGTCAGAGGCTATTTGAGACGCATGCCATATGGGAGCATTTTATAAACAGTGGGAGCTTATCCCCACTGCCACCCCCGGGCTATGACAACCTTAGCCCACGTGCGGTCTCTGAATGTGCGCACTTTGCCTGGATCAGGCTTGTGTGCTTTCATTACCAGACCTGGTAAGTGCAAGAAGCCGAATGGTGATGGAAATGCATGCAAATGTGGACCCTTGTCACGAACATGAGTTCAAACGTATTGTCATGTCTGTGTGTGCTGGTGGACCAGCCGTGAGTGTGAGAAAGAACCACAACGTACTGAACTCGTCAATGACCGAATGAATGAAATAGCACAAGGTGTGCAAACTCGGATCACAGAATTACAGTGGCTCCAAGTCAAGGGAACAGACAAGTTTATGAAGTGCTTAATATACCCTGCACTCTCGCAATTGGTTTCCAGTCTGCCGTTTAATATGTTCAATGAGTGTTGAGCAAGTGCAAAATTAGTACGTTTCGTTAGCCCAGTTAGACAGGTGTACAGATACCATTGAAGGGCCGACCAAAATTAATGTATTCACGTCAATCACTCAAATCAATGAAATGACAGTTTTACGAGGTGTCACTCCCCTCGCATGTACACATCACAAAAACGATTTTCAGGCTGTTTGCCGTATTAGGGGAGGAGAGACCGGTTCACAAAGGTTGTCATAGCATGTCCAGTGGGGATAACGCCTCCCACGTTGATAAAACGCGTCTCAAATAGCCTCTGGAAACCAACGTCAGCTTCTGGCCAGCACGGAGCGGCTCCCTGCCGCCCAGCGGAATGATTCTACCACAGGACAAGGGGCGAGTGCGAGTGACGGCGCATGTGAAACCAGTTTGCTTCGGGCAGATGGAGCTCGTTAGCCTGGGAGGGCATTTCATCTAAGGGAAGGAAAACCTTGATTTTAAACCTCGGGAGAAAAAAAACCGAGGAAAAATCTGGAACAGAGTCTGTTATACAGTTAGTTGGTGCACACCAACTCTGTTGGTAACTATCTACTGCCTTGCAGGTCGCAGTTGATTGTGCACAGGCCATATAGGCTGACTCGAACAAACGCTAGCACACGAGCTATTTTCTACACAGCAGTTGCTTGAAACATATAAGTTTTGCATCGGTTTTAGCCCGAGATTGTGTCCGGAAGTCATACCCATCATCAGGGTAGCATGTAGCGGATGCTCAACTTACTTACTTTACTTTTGTGCGACTATCTCTTCCTGGAGAATGAATCGGCTTCAATGAAGAATCTTGGGAATTTGGGCACAAAGCGGCGTCACATTCTCTCTCCCATCCCTCACCCCAAACCACCCCTATACCTCCCCCCATCCCTCCCCCCTCTTTTTTCCTCTTTCCCCCCTTCACGAATCGATTAACTGTCTCCAAGTGCTAAACGCCCAACCTTTCTTGCCACATCCTTTCCACCTCCCCCTCCTCCCCTCTCCTTCCCCTAGCCAACCCCTTTTTTCCCTCTCATTGTTCCATCCGTGCACCCCCTATCCCGACTCTAACCCCACCCCCCGCCGTAGTCCACCCCATCCCTTAACTCTATTTTGCCCCTATTGTCTTGCTCCATTCTCTATATTTCTACCGTTACCCAACTTCACCACAATGCTCCATCTCGCCTCTATTCACCCCTTTTCCCCCCACTATCCCCTCACCACTCGCAACCACTAGATTCCGTGTCCCAACACCATCCACAAAGCCACCCACACCTTTATTCGTTCCCCCCCCTCCCCCCACCAGACCCCAGGCCACCCTTCTGCTTTCCTTATCTCACCCCCACCCTTTATTATCCCCTTACACCCACCTCGCTCGCTTGACTACACCTTTAACGCTCCTCCTACCCCGCCCTTCCCACCCTCTGTTCCGCACCACCTTCTCGCCCTTCCTTTTCTCCCCCACCCTCTTCCACCAAATCACCTTTTTTTTCTTCACCCACCCGTACCCCCCTCCGTTTTCCCCTTTCTCCTCTCAGTCGTGATCTCCCCAGCACCGCTCGGCGTTTGTTCGAGTCAGCTTCTCTAGCCTTTGCACAACCAAGTGCGACCCGCAAGGCAGCAGGGAGTTGCCACAAAGAGCTGGTGTGCACCAACTAACCGTCTACCAGACTCTGCTCCAGATTATCCCCAGGGTTTTCTCTCGAAGCCTTCCCAGCGATCAGGGTTTTTCTTCCCTTAGATGAAATGCCCTCCCAGGCTAACG
The DNA here is from genome assembly GCA_013407085.1 of Atriophallophorus winterbourni. Taxonomy (NCBI): domain Eukaryota; kingdom Metazoa; phylum Platyhelminthes; class Trematoda; order Plagiorchiida; family Microphallidae; genus Atriophallophorus; species Atriophallophorus winterbourni. The sequence continues at coordinate 12,624 of JACCGJ010013095.1, forward strand.
AGCTCCATCTGCCGGAAGCAAACTGGTTTTCAGGCGCCAGACACTCGCCCTCGCCCCTTCTCCTGTTGGTAGAAGCAGTTCCGCCGGGCTCGGGGAGCCACTCGTGCAGGCCAGAAGCTGGACTTGGTTGTCAGAGGCTATTTAAGACGCGCGCCATATGGGAGCATTTTATAGACAGTGAGAGCTTATAACCACTGCCACCCCCGGCTATGACAACGGCCACACAATAATTAAAAAATCTAAAAAGATGGAGACTTAAACAGCTATAATAAGCACAAACAAAGTAGGGTGTGTTGCTTACACATCGAATGGAACAGGCATTCAATCAAGTATCGTGAACGAGTAAAGCGACAACAGCCTGACAACTTCCTTGTGGAGTTTGCTGCCATATGTCATAACAAGCTTTCCTCGCTACTTCACTTGACAACAAGGTTAAGCAAACACCCCAGGCAGATGCTTACTATAAGACCACCACTGAGCACGTTTCTGAAACATCCTGAAGTGTAAGTAGCATCTGTGATATCGGATCTGGGATAGCTCAGCTCGTTATTCGAAGACAACCTGGCAATTTTCAACAATGATGAGAGGCGATACGATCCCTTGATAAAAAACACTTAAGTCTGCTTAATGCTAATTATCAGCCCGGTCAGCATGCCGACGAAAAGCTGTCCACTAGTTAGTGCACGCGAGAGTGAGTAATAATGGCTGCATCGCCGGTTGAAATCATTGACATCAAAGGTTTGAGAACGTGAACACTTGTTCTCGCTCATCAGCTGTAATCTGATTGGCTACGCTCCGCATAACAACTTCACGGTTGAATCCAGCCACATAACCTACACGTCGCAGTGACTAATACTCTTGCTTTTCGGCAAGTTATGTAGACATGCAGTAGACAAAATGCAGTGATGTGCCGCCGTATTGCATATCGACATCAACATCGGGAAGAGATTGTTATCTTCAGTGCTCTAGAAGTGCATGCATAGTCGAAATCGACGAAAATAGGCCGACAACACCAAGAGCAGAAGTGTGCTCAAACGAAATTTATTAATATAACTTTGTGAGGGATTCCACCAAAATAATACAAACGATAAGCATTCCATTCCGTAATCATTAATACATGGACTGATTCGCTATGCACTAATAAAAAGAGATAGCGGAGAAAGCTAGAACAGTCATACTTGCCATTCTCACATATCCATGAAACCAAAATGAAAATCGCTAGTACACATCTTCACAAAACATAAATTCATCTTAATGGTGCGACAGTGAAGGCTTATTTAATGGAGACACTTAAAATGGAATTACCGCGAAGGATGAGAAAAATCATAGGTCATCAGGCTGAAGAAGTCCACATGCGAAGCTAGCAAATTTAAATGCTTGCTGGAAAAGCGACCCTGTATACCGCTGAGATAAGACAGTATGAACGAACTTTGTATGTACTTACCCGTTGTACACCGGAGGCGGAATGACTAAAATGGTCAATAGGTTGTGTTCTCTCATGGTTTGACCTAACTGAACAACGAAATCTACAAGGTCTCTGTTGCAAAAATCGAGAGGGTTTATTCGGGAAAAAACCAAACCAACTTTTCTGACGCCCCAAAAAACTGGGACCATAGTTCGATCACAGCACCATCAAACTTTCCCATCTGTGGAAATAAAAATAAGTGGAAAAAGGAAAGGCGTTTTGATGAAGCGAAAAAGGTCAACAGGTAATTGGCTATAGAGGCTATCTCAGGGAAACGGCTGGATGTTTGTTTACAACTGGGAAACAATGTGTACAACTGTCGGCTGCTGAACGGCGGTGACGGAAACACTGAAATCCCAAGCAAAATACCACAAATTCGTAGACTGCACGTAGGCTGGAATACTGTCAGGCCTAGACAGATATAATGCAGAAGCTCAGTACTGGTGTCAGATCAATTTATCACGGTGGTATCTGCGCAATACATAAGTATTGCACGGTTGCACACCCGGGTACTGATAGGCTGAGTACCGCAAATATAATGACAAAGGGATGATTGCCGAAAATGAACAAGATTTGCGGAATATGAAATGGTTGTGTGTTTAAAATGTACATTCAATTGTAAAAATCCCAGGCAGACCCAAGACAATGGCGCAGTACTGCCATCGTGGAGTTTGATGAAAACTTGGGCAACCTAAATTTCCCGCTGCAACTAAAGACTTATCCTAATCTGTGCAAAAATTGAGCTCACTACAAAGGTAGAATGAGGTTCGACTATCGGGTAACGGATAAGTCTACTTGATGAATGGCAATAACTACAAAACTGGGCATGAACAAGCCGTGCAACAGTTAAGTGACCAGTGTCATCCAATGGAATAACTACCAGTCTTCACGTACCTTGCTTCCAGTATGTTACTCAATCGCCAAAGGAAAGATGGACTGAAGTCAATGCGAGTAATATGTTTTTGCAGTTGAGAGACATCATCTTGATTCGGTTGGCGAGCAATCTAATAAAAACTAATATGCGTTTACATTACTGAGGATACATCCTCATGTGCAACATGAAATTTAGCTTCATGCTGCGAATCAGCATATGTGACTGTTTGCAATATTTTGCACTATATGGTATGAAAGCACAAGCCTGATCCAGGCAAAGTGCCGCACAGTCAGAGAGTGCATGTGGGCTAAGATACTGCCAGGTTGCTAGACCTAGACATATATGAAGTGTCTGATTTTTAGTCAAAGCCAAACTCTGTCAGGTTGCCCGATACTGTCAGATTGCCCATATTATAATGAATTTGGTACGAGGCCACAAGATGTGCTCGAAGATTGGTAACTTGTAATAACCATGGGCGTCAAATATCTAGACGGAATATATAACGCTGCTGTTCGGGTGAAATGTAGCGGACAACCACGGTATGGTGTGGTATGAAACCACAATCCTGCTCCAGGCAAAGTCAGAGACTGCACGTGGACTAAGATACTGTCAGGTTACCCAGGCCTAGACAGATATGAGGAAGGAAAAATAACAGGAGCTGGAAGTGAGACACCAGCCTGCTTTATCATGCAGCTCACTACCAGTGGCTAATCAATTTAGCACGACGTTAGCCGCACAGCACAGAAATGCTGCACGATTGCACATTCGTTTATAGCTAGAGGTGAAGATTGCAACGCGATTCCGAAACATGTTCTTAGACTAAAATCTGACCGATCGATCATATACGTCCCGGAATCGGGTACCATCCACGGCGTTCTTAAATGAGTGCCAAAATCTCATATCCGATCGAGCGGGTTAGTTGGTGTGATTCAATACATCAAAGAAACTGGCGAATCACGTATGCGGCAGCCACTTAAAGGCGAAATAAGTCGTGTCCAATATGAACCTCGGTATCAGTAGATATGCGCCAACCCAACACCACAGCCAGAAACCGGGTGTGAAGTGTAACGTGAGCAACACATTACCTTGGTGTTCTGTGATTGTCTCGAGCGCTTGACCAGGAAACACTCTGTGATTCTGTTTTGGACATCGTGGTTTGTTGTAAGAACCCTATTTAACAGCGGTTTCATCACTCGTGAACAGTTACAAGGTTCACTGAACCTCATATCTGT
>JACCGJ010013096.1:0-10178 GCA_013407085.1 Atriophallophorus winterbourni
TCCAATATTCATCCAACCAACCATTTACATCGATACGACATGTTGAAGATCATCGAGAGTACTCACGACGACGAACAGTGGTCTATTGAGATGAGTTGTGTTCAAGGATCACGGCAGTTCCGTATCTTGATTCGTGATAGACACAATCACGTATCGCTACTGAATACAAATGAAACATCCATAGTATTATTAGTTTAAGCAGGTGAACGGAAAATAAATCAATAAGGTGTAATTTACTCGTTTCCATGCTGATATACACACCTTGGTCTTAATAACCAAGAGTTCCAGAAGATTCTCACAATTTATTTAGATAAATTTATCAAAATTACAAGACATATGTTCCAAAAATTGTCTCAGATGGTATGCGGTACTTCACGTTGAAATAGGATGTGAGAAAAATAGATCTGTCATCGCAAAATTCTCTCACGAGCCACGAAATCACATGTACATCCCGTACTGCCGTTCAAGGAGTTGACGAAAATGGGCTTCATACTCCTCGTTTATCTCGTATACAATCGCAACTACTAAAGTTACCATTTTCGATAAGGAACTATAACGTCTCAACAATTCAGATGCTGAATAACGTTTTGCGTCTTTGGCTTACGTTGTAAGTTACTCACCTGGGAATCTGAATCGAAACTTATCGGAAGGAAATCCTAGCACAATCATCATTATCAGAGACATCATTACACCGGTAGCGTGTACAAAATACTTAACTGCCATACCAGGATGAAAAAGTGACATCCTAAAAGATGGGAATGGCGAGTATTTAACCGATGAGGAATCTGTAAAAAGTATGCAAAAAACCTTGGAAATGGTGCCTACACCACTGCCATGCATATTGTAAATCTTTCCTCGTTACTTCGTTTGACAACACGCAAGGTTAAACAAACAATTCAAGAATATGCTTTACTGCGAGACCTCCGCTGAACACGGTTTAGGGACATAATGACGCGCAACTAATCACTGCGACAACTGATAGTGGGGACCCCAGGTTACTAATAAGGGTCGTGAGCTGCTTGCTTCCATTGAAGGTTTGGCCGCCATGAGATTTATGCGAATCGGGATGTGGCGTCGCATGAAGAAACCCTTTTGGATGTTAAACTATGTTTAGTGTATTAAGGTGCTGACCTATGTTGTCCAATCACGCTGCGTGCTCATGACCGCTGCTATTAAAGTTCAACCTTGAAGTGTCCAATCAAATAGAGGTCAATGACATACGGTGGCCAAACTAAATGGCTCCCGGATTTTCGCAATTTCTATTGGTGTCCTTTGCTATATAAGGAGATTGATTTTTTAAACAGTCATCATTTACTCATACGTCGCTCGAAATGGCTTTTGCGTCGAATACCCCGGCTGATAGCAAGACATTGCTGATGAAATATTACAACCTGCCTCAACCAGATGACAAAATTCAATTGATGTACGTTTGGGTCGACGGCTCTGGCGAGAATCTCAGATGTAAAACAATGACGGTTGAAAAGGAACCCTCTTCGCCTGATGGTATGTGTTCGTGTGTCTGATTTTCGACTGCTGATATTTCGTATCTCTTCATTCGCTTATTTATTTATCTCTACATTATCTTTTTATTCCAGACTGTCGTATATGGAATTTCGACGGAAGTAGCACATGCCAGGCGGACGGGTCCAATTCAGATATCTATTTGAAACCATGTGCCATCTTCCGGGACCCATTCCGCGGAGGCAAAAACAAACTTGTTCTTTGCGAGACTTACAATTACAATATGCAACCCCACAGTAAGCAATAAGCTGCATTTATTCGAATTCAAATTTTGCATCAAATTATAAATATTGAGTTTTCCTTTTTATAATCAGAAACAAACAAGCGTTTCCATTGCAAACATATCATGGACACAGCTAAAGAACACGAGCCTTGGTTCGGAATTGAACAGGAATACGTGATGCTGGACAAGGACGGGCATCCGCTCCAATGGCCAAAGAACGGATTCCCTCCAGCACAAGGTACGGTCCAGTCCAGACAAACAGCCCTCTGTTGTTTTCCTGAAAGCTGACAAGTTTGCCATTTTTGCAGGACCGTATTACTGCTCAGTCGGAGCTACGAAAGCTCTAGGGCGCGACGTCATGGAGGCTCATTACCGTGCCTGCCTTTATGCAGGGATCAATATATGTGGGACGAACGCTGAAGTGATGCCTTCACAGGTATGCAGAATGCACATACACTAGCTTACAATCATTATTTTGTATTCTTTTTATAAACATCTTTTGGTGTCTACCATCTAGTGGGAATTCCAAATCGGGCCATGCGAGGGAGTGGCTGCCGGCGATCACTTGTGGATGGCTAGGTTCATTTTGCATCGCGTCGCTGAAGATTTTTGAGTCATGATCACGTTCGATCCGAAACCGGTGCCTGGCGATTGGAATGGTTCTGGCGCGCATACCAACTTATCAACGCTGTCTATGAGACGACCCGGTGGAATTAGGTGAGTTGCTCTCCTTTTCGTGTGCGCCTGAATATAGGCGAATGGGTGTTATTCGGTCATTTATTTCTTGTAGAGCAATCGAGGAAGCGATAGACAAGCTATCGAAGCGTCACCAAGAACACCTTGAGCAATATGACCCCAAAGGTGGCGCAGATAACACACGCCGATTGACCGGACACCATGAGACCAGTAGTATTAATTCCTTCAGCTCAGGTAATCTCTATATTAACTTCCCGTGTCTGATGATGAGATTGTTGAGGGATTCTTAACTCTGGTCACCATCTCTTCGCAGGCGTCAGTAATCGTGGAAGCAGTGTCCGCATCCCGAGGCAAGTCGCAGAAGATCAGCGTGGATACTTGGAAGATCGTAGGCCCGCTGCTAACTGTGATCCATACTGTGTCACTGCCCTTCTCGTTGAGACCACGTGTTTGATGTGAGCTTCGCTTTGTGCCTTGGATCCCAAGATACCGAAATATGTGTTTATTTAAAAAACATCAGAATATGTTTATAGTGTTTTTCATTGACTCGCAGGGTTTCAAATGTACATTTTCATCTCTCTTTCAAATACATCAGTGACCTGTTCTTCTATCTTGAATTGTTTCTTGGGGTGATACAAATATCGAGCGATGATTTTAACGCATAGATCAGCGGGTATTTTTACGGGATCCGTTTTGAAGGGGACGGCTTGCTGAAATATATTTTGGTGGTATCATTTGGGCAATCTCAATTGATCGGGCTCAACAACACATTCATTTGTGGGTGCGGTTGATTTTAGGTTGGCAAAATCAACAAAACTCTGTTTGTTGTTATGAAATCAATGTTCTTGTTTCGCCAGAATTTATATGTTGGGTACGTTTATCACTCAGATATAACTGATCTCATCTAAATATTGTTCGTCCACGGACCTTTCCAGAAACTACTGATCTCAAGCAGCGCATTTCAAAATGCTTTTTCGACTAGATATTCGATATGCAATCTCGTTGTCAAACGCTGGGCTTTGTTTTAACGTGACCGCTCCAAGTTACGAGGACAAATGTGGTCAGATCGATAATGAATGGTCATTCGCTGTCATGCGTGAGGTCAGCACGTTCTCGATAGAATGAGATTGTCGCAATAGAACAATGCCATGTTTGAATGAGATATCCGATTTATCTCGCTACTTCGGATAACAAAGTCATTGTAATGCCATCGCCAAATGATATTTACGCCGAGCGTTTATTGTCGGTATTAGATGATTGCACAACTGTTTCAAATAAGTCAAATAGTTGAAATATGCAATCAAGCAATTTAAAAATTCAGGTTTAAACAAGTACAGCTCTGTTCACACTCAGTTCGAAGTTATGAATGATTTTGAATTCCAACAGGAAATCATTCCGTATCCGTCGTTGAGTAAAATCATGTAGATTTAAAGTTTTCCATGAATCGGTTATAGCAAGTTTTTGGTAACCTTTCGCTTCTAAACACAGAAGCTTCGTCAGAACAAAGGTGTCGGTACGAACAGTGTTCAGGTCTAAATGGCATTTTCTTGATTACTCCTGTGTTCTCTATGATAGACAGCAGAGATCAAGTCAATTGATCACACACCCTATATGCTGTGTTAATCCTTAAATGTGCAGGTGCGAACAGTGTCCGCAGACACTGCTTACGTAATCCATGTGCACATTAGATGTTATGCACATTAATCCTTATCCGCGGTAGAACCGAACGTCAGATTTTTGAGATATCCACCCCATCCACCTTGTTCACCGCATTCGCCCCAGCCTGTTATTTCAACAGCCTCGGCGTGAAGTCTTTCCCTATAACATTCACGCCCCGTCCTATCACTTCCACGTTATCAAGATCTACGCGGTGTCCACTGTCTAGCACGTGTTTAGCTACGGCAGAATCCCGAATTAGTGATTGATATTCACTTGGATCGCGGGGTTGCTTTCCCACTAGTTTTCTATGTTTGTTTACCCTAGTGCAAAGTTCTGTAGACGTTTGCCCGATGTAAACACTTTCGCAACACTTGCATTTTGTTTTGTAGATGCAGTTTGGCGCACAACCCAAAGGTTTCTCATCTTTGAGATGCATTAATGCTGAGCGGAGAGTTATTCCTCGCTTATATGTTAATCTAATACCTGCGTTATTCAAGATTCGATTTATTCCTTCGGAGGCGCTTTTGACATACGGTAGAGATACAATAGTTTGCCAGACTTTTTCAGTTTTCGGTTGCGGATGTTTAACTCGGTTCAATTGGCGCTTAATTAAGCTCATGGAGTAACCATGATTTGCAAGTCGGCGACTGACTTCTTCATGATATCGTTTATTATCTACATCATCGCTGCAGAGGCGGTCAATCTTGTAGAATAGCGATTTGGCTACGGACTGAAATACGCATTTAGGGTGCGCAAATATGAATCTCGAAATGATATTTGTGTCGATTGGCTTACGATATAAGGTTGTACTTATCTTGCCATTGTCTTTTTGCGAGAGACAGTTCAGGAATAGACGTGTCCCTTAAGTAGACTCGGTTTCTTTTTGACCTTGATTTTCGGATTCAAATTGTTAAGATAGCTATGAAATGCTTCTCGTCTGTTGCGCTTTATGATGACGAATGTATCGTTGACATAGCACCACCATATCTTTGATTTTAACGCTTCGTTTCTCAAAAGTATCTCTTTGAAGTGCTACATATTCTACATAGTGCTACATATTCGTTAGCACTGGGGAAATAGGTGAGTCCATCGCTAAACCATCGTTTAGATGTCCAATAAATAAGAAGTGGTTCATATTTAGACGAATTGCCACACGAATGATGATTTGTTGTACACTCAATTCGGTACGATCCATCAAGTTCATATCAGAGTTGAGTGACTTCCTCGCTAATTCCAAAGCGCTTGTAGTGTCAACATTCGTGAACAATGATCTTACATCACAACTAACTACCATCTCATCCTCCCCAATTGTTACTTCACTTGAGTGACGAACAAAACCAAACGAGTTCCTAATAAAAGAATTCGTGTTACCAACTAATGGTTTCAAAAGTTCGGCAAGGGGCATGGACAATTCGTGTGTTGGTGATCCAATGACTTCTACGATGGGCATCAAGGAGACGGATTACTAATGTATATTCGGAAGCTTTTGTATCTCCCACAGAGCAAACTTGTTAGCTTTCAGAAAAACAACAAAGGGGTATTTGGACCTTACCTTGAGCCAAAAGGAATCCGTTCCTTGGCCATTGGAGCGGATAGCTTTCCGTGTCCAGCATAACGTATTCTCGTTCGATACTGAACCCAGGTTCGGGTTGCTTTTGCTTTTTTCATTATCTTATTCCAGGGATGAAGCTTGTTTGTTTCTGATGGAAACGAAAACCCTATATAATGTGACGCACCATGTCAGACATGCCACGAACCAACAACAGTATCGAGGCCTGGCACAACAGAATGCAGTCTCTTGTGGGAGCATTCTTCCCTCATGTGTTCAGATTCATTGACAGCATCAAAAAAGAACAGATGTTAAACAAAAACACAATAACCCAGCTGTTGAGTGGTCAGCCCCCACCACCAAAAAGGAAGAAACACATCAAACTGGCGGAAAGAATTAAAAGAGTTGTTGAAGGTCAGCAGGGTCGGGACACCGTGAGTGTACTGAAGAGCATTGCCTTTTGCTACAATTTGTAGGCTTCTGTTGCAGAAGAAGAATGAGAAGACAATCAAGACAGTAGTTTGGAAGATGTTTTATAACAGTGATATTTTTTGTGTGCAGTTATCAGACATGAGACCAGGATTTTGTGAAAAAACACTAAAAAACACATGGCTTAGTTATTGTTATTGTTATTACAGTGATCTATAGTATTTTATTCAATTTTTATTAAAATGTTCAAAGAAAAAAATACTTGTCTTCACTTGTATGAATTATTTTCGTCGCAATGTGATCGTGATCTAAAATTCATAGAGCAATTGGTCAAGGAGCAATAGGCAAGGAGCAATAGGGCAAGGAGCAATTGGTCAAGGAGCAACTGTCCGAGGAGCAATTGTCCAAGGAGCAACTGTCCGAGGAGCAATTGTCCGAGGAGCAATTGTCCGAGGAGCAATTGTCGCGGAGCAACTGTCGGGGAGCAATTGTCAAGGAGCAACTGTCGTGGACCCATTCTCGTTCGATACTGAACCCAGGTTCGTATTGCTTTTGCTTTTTCCATTATCTTATTCCAGGGATGAAGCTTGTTTGTTTCTGATAGAAACGAAAACCCTATATAATGTGACGCGAATTTTGAATTCGAAAATATGCAGCAATTAGCTTACTATAAAGGTGCATATTGTAGTTGTGTCTAGCACAGGATCAGTTTGTTTTTCCCTCCTCGGAACGGGTCCCGGATGATGGCACAGAGTTTGAAACATATGTCGAAGTTGGACCCTTCAGCCTAACCTGTGTGCTTTCATCGAAATTCCATATACGACAGTCTGGAATAAAAAGATAATGTAGAAGCAAGCAAATAAGCGAATGCCTTGAAGAAATACGGAATATTAGCAGTCGAAAATCAGACACACAAATACATACCATCTGGCTAAGTTGGTTCTTTGTCAACTGTCATCGTTTTGCATTTAAGATTTTCACCAGAGCCGTCGACCTAAATGCACATCAACTGGATTTTGTCTTTGGGTTGAGGCAAGTTGTATATTTCATAAACAACGTTTTGCCGTCAACCGGGCTCTTCGAGGCAAAAGCCATTTCGAGCGACGTATGAGTAAATAATGACGGTTTAAAGAAGAAGGAGTGATCTGCATTCAGCAGCCAATGTCTGTATTTGCTGATCACAAGCTTTCAGACGAGGCATACACTGTGAGCGGTCAAGAACAAGCTCTTCGGAACTCGTGGTCTCAATGGCAAGAGCCCAAAAAGTATATAATCGGATTGATTTAACAAGAGCTCGTACACATTCATTCAGTAATGACATTGGGAACTACCTGTCCGATGGATAGGTAAACGCTGCTCGCAAAATAATACAATTTGCCACAACCAGATGACAAAATTCAATTGATGTACGTTTGGGTCGACGGCTCTTTCGAGAATCTCAGATGTAAAACAATGACAGTTGAAAAGGAACCCTATTCGCCTGATGGTATGTGTTCGTGTGTCTGATTTTCGACTGCTGATATTTCGTATCTCTTCAAGACATTCGCTTATTTATTAATTTCTACATTATCTTTCAGTTCCAGATTGTCGTATTTGGAACTTTGATGGAAGCAGCACAGGGCAGGCGGAAGGTTCCAACTCCGATATATATTTGAAACCCTGTGCCATTTTCCGGGACCCATTCCGCGGAGGAAAAAACAAACTGATTCTCTGCGAAACATACAACTACAATATGCAACCACACAGTAAGCTACATGCTGCATTTCTTGAAATTCAAAATTCGCGTCACATTTTATATATATTGAGTTTTCGTTTCCAGTATCAGAAACAAACAAGCGTTATCAGTGCAAAGAGATAATGGACAAGGCGAAGGAACACGAACTGTGGTTCGGCATTGAACAAGAATACGTCATGTTGGACAAGGACGGGCATCCGCTCCAATGGACAAAGAACGGATTCCCTCCAGCACAAGGTACGGTCCAGTCCAGATAAATGCACCTTTGAGCGACTTCTAAGGTGAATATATAAAACTGCTTTTATCTTGTTACTGAGCCCAAGCGTATTGGAACATAGTTGAGGATATGTGTTCAACATCCTGAACATGAAGGGTTATTAACGCTAGATGGTTCGCAAATATACGAAATTGGAAATTTCCGTAAATTTGGTTCACTGATCTAGTCGATTCCATGTGAATTTAAAAAAATCGAGTTTAGTAATGTAACAATAACCTTTAGAAATAACGCCACGAAATAAAAAGTTTCATTGCAGCTTACCAACGAAACTAAACTGCTCACCAGATGCTGTTCTGGCAGTATGGGTCGTTTCTTCATATTTCGGTCATCGTACTTGTTGCCACGTTGCTTTGGAGATTATTGTTATGTCAGAAGCCGTATCTAGTTGCAGTTTTATCAGGGTCCTGTTGATACGAATGCTTATGTATTTCCTTTGAGTCACTGCGTTTAAACCGGTAGTTGTGAAAACCAGATTTGAAATGCTCCTGTTTCTTGTGATATTCGTTTAATTTTTGTGAGAGCTTCGAAAACGCTCGACGACACACTTTCGCTATATGGCCAGCAATCCCGCAATTGCGACACCTGTATTTATTATATCTTCGGTACCAGGAATCAAAAGACACTTTTTCATCTGGCTGATAAGGGAATACGATTTTGTTTTGCAGTAGGCTGTCAATTGGTTGTCCAGAACTTCGACTGTTGATTGTTTGGAACGCCATTCGCTGCAATAACACTTCAAAGATCTTCTTCTGTTGATTAAGCAATCCTTGTATGAATTTCATTGCCAAGGGAATCCTTCGATACTTAAACAATTGTTCCGCACCCTGTCGCCAATTGTTATATCTGTAATGTGCCATTACTGATCCAGCCTTGGGTTCGACAGAACACTACCGTAAGTGAGCTCGTGGATTGACCGAATGAATGAATAACACAAAGTTTCTCCAGTGAACGATAATCACAATATGCACTTACGATCGATCTTGATTGATGCGTGATCGATAGTTCGTTCACTGTCTATACTAGAGATACAAAAATCGATTATCAATCTGGCTATAGAACTAATATGGAATGACCGAATGCTATAGAAGAAGAAGAAGAATGACTATTTAATTGATAGGAAATTCCATTTTGTGTCAGGGCTATTTTACACTTGCAAAGCGCTAATTATAAGAAGCTGTCATATGTCATACTAATCAGAGTGTCGCAGTTTCATTCACTACACAATAATTCAAGATATTTCAAGTTTTTTAATGTAATAAGTAAATAATTCACTGTAACCATAGAATAAAAATATCAGGAATTCAAAAAAGAACAAAGACGTTTTGTAAGTTTATAAAGTCATCTTTCATCATCATTCAGATGCGAGGTTGGATTTGGTCAACATATACTTGTCAAATTCCGCCTTGAACATATTCAAGCTTGATGCACAAATTATGTATGGGGGCAGAAATTTCAATGTAAAACAATCTCGGACAGCAAAGAATTACCCTCGACAATGTTCGCTCAATCGTTCCACACTACTTACATAATCAAACAAAGCATTGCATGATCTCTCCCAGTGGTGCCAGGTATTTTATATCCTCTAGCGCGGTCGCCTCATGCGTTAAGACAAGGTCAAGGGTTGAAGGTTGGTCAAGACCCCGCCTGCGAGTTAGCCCATCAACGTGGTTGTGCAGTGAAGCAATTTCGATAACCTTGAATTTATGTTCAAACGAATGCATGGAGGGTTCACTTCTTGAAAACAGATGCGAGAGATTAAAATCGTCAATGATCAGCGATTGCGTAGCCTACGTTTACTGAAAACACCACATCGTTTCAGGAAGGCTGAGGTCATGATGATCGATTACGTCATTCTTCTTCTTCTTCTTCTTCTTCTTACACTGCGCTAAACATTTATGAAATTAGACTCCAACTCCACTACCGGATCTTCGATCGCGATCGAGACGGTGTAGTGACATTTTTGGAATCAAAAGCCCATTATCAGTCATTCAGGACTCGAACCATGTCTCTGTAACTGCAACCAAATCGGGTGAAAGTCTATTACAAAGCTCACATAGTTCACCTAATTTGTTAATTATACACTGGGCAT
>JACCGJ010013098.1:0-13997 GCA_013407085.1 Atriophallophorus winterbourni
GTATGCATGTATGTATGTAATGTAATGTAGTATATCTGTAGGTATGTATGGCCCAGTAATTATGTAGGCTGTATGTATAATGGTATTAGTAGCATCGTATGTATGTATTTATTTGCACAGATGTGCATCGTGCAGCATTCTGCTGCTGGGGCGGCTAACATCGTGCTAAATTGATTGGCCAACGGTAGTGAGCGGATGCTGAAACACGCTGTAGTCTCACGACATTTCTATTCCCATTCCCCCCTCTATCTGACTAGTCCTGGGCAACGCTGACAGTAGCTTAGAGCTCACGGTGCATTCTCTGACTGTGCGGCACTTTGCCTGATCCAGCTGTGCTTTCTATCATACATACATACATACATGTATGTATGTATGCTTGTAGGTATGTAGTTATGTTGTAGGCTGTATGGTATGTATGTATGTATGTCTGTATGTATGTAGTTTCTGTAATGTATTATGTAGGTATTATGTATGTAGGTATCGTATGGTATGTATGTAGGTATGTTATTGATGCTGTATGTATGTATGTATGCATTACATACATACAGGTTGTATGTCTGTCTTTTATGTATGTATGTAAATGTATGTATTCTGTCTGTATGGTATGTATTATGTATGTCTGTATGTATGTCTGTCTGTCTGTCTGTAGGTTATGTCTGTATGGTATGTATTATTCTGTTGCATTTATGTATGTATGTATGCATGTATGTATAGATGTATGTATGTATGTATGTGTGCAAATAGGTATCTATGTATGGAATCAGTCAAAGTGCATGTGGGCTGAAAAACTGTCAGGTTGAATACGGCTAAACAGACCGAAGAGCGATCGGTTACAAGTAATTAGCATTCTGGTTAATGGGCCATAGAATATTGACAAACCCTTCCGAATCCGCTAATGTCTTATTGGTTTGTGCAAGATATCACAACCCCAGAGGCGAGGATAAGTGCCGCAAAGCTTAACCCCAATTTTAGTAGAATCAAGTTGGATTAATCTCTATTACATCGGTCAAACAACCTAAAATCGACTATAAACATGAGTAATTATTATTATTATATTTGCACAATCTGATACAGATATAGTGCCGTTCAACATAAACAATGAGATGTACAAAGCGAGAATGGGGGTACAAAGCGTTGTCATCGGCATCGTTGAACGTAGGCATGATACTACCCGGTTGCCTACACCGAAGTAGGGGAGATTTCGTTTAGGGGGTCCCACCCCGAGCCTTTACCCACAAGGCAGTGGAGCGAGAGAGGTTCGCACCTATCGGTGGCCGGTGACCGACGAAGCGGTTCATACGCCCTTTTCTGGGAATTTCCAGTTCGGAGCCCGATAACCCCGTTGATAGGTTGGTGACTTCAGTTTTTGCCTGTGCACCATACAATGTCCTTGGATAGGACAAGGGGCAGTGACTCTTGGAGCGGCGAGTCACATCCGCCGCGTCGTGGTGTCATCATTGGATTTTTGTGGCTTTTATAGGGAGAACGCTTGCCAGGCGAAAACCCACCACACCCTCAGACACCACCGCCGAACCTTTCGCTGAGCTCGGAGAACCGAGCCCACACAGCTGGCACCACGTGGAGTTATTTCGGCAAGCACGGACTACATTGATGTATGAAATCTCAAATCTAGAGACAGGCGAAGTCTCACAGCCACAGATCAATCTGGAGCAGTGAGACTTCGGTCTGTACTCGTTATAGTATGGTATGAAAGCACAAGCCTGATCCAGACAAAGTGCCGCACAGTCAGAGACTACACGTGGGCTAACATACTGTCAGGTTGCCCAGGCAACTCGTTGGCAGTTCATGGCCCAGAAAACGCTTCGATCAATACAGTGTTACCACTCGACACCGACAAATTGAAAAGCGGGAATCTCAAACTCACCTTCAAGTACAAATGCGTGCTGGTCACATCCAAATCGAGACAGGCGGATGAGGTGAGGCCTGGCAAGTTGACGGTGATCCGCAAGCGATCGGGCACTCGACGCGGGTTCACGTCGGGCGCGTCTCGGACGTCCAGCATGTCGAAATCAGACACATGTGTGACCGTGTATCGGGGAGTGATCGGCGCGTTGTTGGAAATGGAAGCCGAGTCTGTAGGATGCGTGAAGGAAATCTTTACCACGATAAACAACACAAAACAACAAAAATCAATAAGGTAGAAAAAGGAGAAAACTGAAGTCCAGCATTTGTTGTTGGCCTCCATTGGTCGATGTCGACCATGGTATGGATTTACATCACAATCGCATGAATTTTCCTGTTCTACAGCTTTTTGAATGACTAGACAGTCCAATTCGGGAGGAACAATCTCTCCAGCAGCGCTTGGTTGTAGGGTGTCAGTTGCACGCCGGCGGCGTGATCTGCGTTCACCAGCCAAGAGGTGTATCTGCTCCTCCTCAGATTGTAGACAACGCTTAACACACTGCCTCCAATGTGAGCGGTCAAGAACAAGTTCTTCCCAACTCGCCGGGCCAATGCCAAGAGCTTTCATATCTCTTTTGCAAACGTCTTTGTACCGCAATTGCCTTTTGCCTAATGGTCGACTTGCAACTCAGCATAGAGTAGATCTTTCGGAATATGACCATTTTCCATTCTGTGGACCACCCACGATGAAAAATATTCCATTAGCGACTGGAGGTTTTCTTGGGAGTGAGAAATAAAGGCTGCATCGTCGGCAAACAGCAGGTCACGGATTAGCACATTTTGTACCTTGGTTTGTGCTCTCAACCGGTTCAGGTTGAAAAGCTTGCCATCACTTCCGCGTGCGTAGGTAAAAGCCTTCTGTCCTCATCCTGAAAGCGTGCTTCAGAAGCAGAGCAAAGAAAATACCGATCAGCGTGGGAGCAAGAACACCCTTGTTTGACACGTCCAGCAGTAGTAAAATTGAAAAGGTTGAGTTCGGGTTGGAAGAATGTGAAGTCTTTATCGGAATGTAGATGATTCGCGGTCAGTAGGGGTCTAGCAGTAAGCATCTCCGTTGAGTGTTTGCCAAATCGTATAAGTTGTCAGGTGAGGGGAAGATGCATGGAATTGAAAGTCGTTCTGACATCTAGGCATGGGCAACCTTTACTTTACTTTTGTGTCGGGCTGGCTCCACGGGTGGATTAGCCGGCTTCATTGATGTCTCGGATTGAGACATCATCATGAAGTTTCTTGGGGATAGTGTACAAGTGATGTCCCCAGCACCACTTGGTGTTTGTTCGAGTACACCTCTCTAGCCTTTGCACAGCCAAGTGCAACCTACAAGGCAGCAGGGAGTTGGCAGATAAACGCGCTGTGCGCTAGTTATCTACCTACGGGGCTTCTCTCCGGATTTTTCCTCGGGGTTTTCTCCCGAAGCCTTTCCCGCAATCGGGTGACCCACAAGGCAGTGGGGGTTCGGAGTCAGGGTTTTCCTTCCCCTAGATGGATTGCCGGTAGCTGACGAGCTCCATCTGCCCGGAGCAAACTGGTTTTAAGGCGCCAGTCACCCGCCTTCGCCCCTTCTCCTGTCAGTAAGAGCAGTTCCGCCGGGCCTGTGAAAGCCACTCGTGCAGGCCAGGAGTTGGACTTGGTTGTCAGAGGCTATTTGAGACGCACGCCACGTGGGAGCATTTCATGGATAGTAGGTGGCTCATTCCTACTACCACCCCCGGCCGGTGACAACTTGACAGTAACTTAGCCCACGTTAGGTTTTCTGATGTAGGCACTTTGCCTGGATCAGGCTTGTGCTTCATACCATCACCATATCTGTCTAGGCCGGGCAACCTGACAGTATCTTAGCCCACGTGCAGTCTCTGACAGTGCGGCACTTTGCCTGGATCAGGCTTGTGCTTTCATAACATACATACATACATACATACATACGAAAACTGCTGGAGCAGAAGCAACTTTTTCACAGTGACACACAATCAACAAGGTTTGCCTACACGATGTTCAATCTGAGATCAGCGACTAGCGGAGACGTCCACATCGCAAACTTGGAGCTGACACCTTCCATCTTGCCACAAAAAGATCAATCAAGAATCCGTTTAATAGCTCATACATCCCGTATATGAACGGCTCATGAGGGTCTCCCCGGTGTCTATATCTATGTATGTATGAAATCACGACCCTGATTCACCCAAAGTGCAGCACATTCGTAGACTCCACACGGGGTCAGATATTGTCAGGTTGCCCAGGTCTAGACAGATATGAGGAAAGGAAAATAGCAATGGCAGTGAGACTCCAGCATGTACCCGCATGCAGCTCACTACCGGTAGCACGGTGTTAGCTGTACAGCACAGAAGTGCTGCATCTGTGAATTGAGTAACACAGATGCACTAAGATCAGATATCGACATTCCAACAGGATGTTTTGTGGACCAATAGAGCTGTGTAAGCGAGTTTAATTGCGGCATTCACTGCCGTACATCAGGATTTATCAACAGCACAAACGAACAACGTTAATAATATTAACGAGCCCGGCGGAACCACTTGTACCAACAGGAGAAGGGGCGAGGGAGAGTGACTGGCACCTGAAACCCAGTTTGCTTCGGGCAGATGTAGCTCGTTAGCCTGGGAGGGCATTTCATCTAAGGGAAGGAAAACCCTTATTTTAAACCTCCGCTGCTTTGCGGGATATCCGATCACAGGAAAGGCTTCGGGAGAAAACTGTGAGGAAAAATCTGAAACAGAGTCTTGTAGACGGTTAGTTAGTGCACACCACCTCTCTTTCTGGCAACTCCTTGCTGCCTTGTAGGTCGCACTTGGTTGTGCAAAGGCTAGAGAAGCTGACTCGAACAAACGCCGAGTGGTGCTGGGGACGCCGCTTGGTACCCAAATTCCAAAGAATCTTCATTGAAGCCGACTCATCCTCCAAGAGGAGATAGTCGCACACAAGTAAAGTAAGTACATCAGGATTTATCAACAACACAAGCGAACAACGTAAATAATATTAACGATAGCAATAATAATAACAAATTGAGATACAACGTCGCAATAAATACGCACCACGTATGGTTTCTCCATTTTTCTCACGATTGTACGTATAATCCGCCAATTTCTTCAGCGCTTCCCGTTGCTCGGGTTGCGAGCAATCCTGCAGATCTTGTTCGGTGCGCTTTTGCAAATCCGCTTGACACTTATCGTAATCCGCCCGGCGACGGCGAATCACCGTTGGTCGAGGGATCCCTTTGTAAGCAGTGCCCTTTAGTTTGTGCACGGATCGGAGCAACGCGTCATCAAGCAGTGTGGTTTCAGCTCGGGACCCTACGTCTACCTCGGGGGTTCGTTTTGTCTCCCGGAGAAGTGCGGACAGTTGCGACGCTTGTTGGGGAGTTTTGCCGATGGTGAGGTTGAACTGACGTTGAACACCCTCGACCGCAGTCACATCGATGAGGCGACGCATGGCCGGGTTTGTGAGAGCTAATTCAAATGCCTTCGGGTTGAAAGCCACATCGTAAACCTGAGGTATTGAGGAACAAAATACGGGCAAGTTATGCTGCGGTTCACACTAACTTTGACTAGCATAAAAATCGGTATTGGATTCGAAAACGGCTCAAGTTTGACTTCTCATGAGAAAAAGCGATACGCGTCTTTGCGCGTGCCACATTTGTGTCGTGAGTGATCAATTTGTTCAGAATTCTCTAACTCAACACTTTGTGCATGCAGAGTTCTCCAACAAAATTGAATTTGCGTATGTGAAACAACGTCATGTAGGAGCCATACTATGATCCCGTGGCGCTGTAAAGCGTTTGGGGCTGGCTGAAACGCGATGGAGTCTCACTACCATTTCCACCGGTACTTTCCTCCTGTCTAGGCTAGGGCAACCTGACAGTATGTTGGCCCACGTGCAGTCTCTGACTGTGCGGCACTTGGGCTTGATCAGACTTGTGCTTTTATACATACATGCATACAATCCCTGAATCCTTGACTTGTTTAACGCGAAAATATGAAGTAGGAATTGCAGTGGGACTCCAGCGTGTTCTCGCATGCAGCTCACTACCGGTGGCAAATCAATTTAGCTCGGTGTTAGCTAGAAATCATAAAAGTACTACACGATTGCACACATCCTTTCTGACTTTGAAAATGGCTTTATTCAGCAATTAAATCAATTTCTCCACAAACTTGAGATAACCTTAATTCTCTCTTCTGATCAGAAGAAAATCCTTTTCTAGGAGTCCTGGAAAAATTACGGGAGATGCATCCACGAGGAACCTGACAGTATGTTAACTCACGTGCAGTCTATGACCGTGCGGGATTCTGCATGGATAAGGCTTGTGATTACATATGCGAGGAGTGATAGCTGAACAGTTCGAAGAGATATTCGTAGTTAGTGCAGGAGTAATGTTCATAATGTATGAAATCACACATCTGAATCCAGACGGTGCCGCACAGTCCGAATCAGCACGAGGGTTAGGATACTGACAGGTTGCCCAGGTTGTCATAGCCGGGGTGGCAGTGGGGATAAGCTCCCACTGTTTATAAAATGCTCCCATATGGCATGCGTCTCAAATAGCCTCTGACAACCAAGTCCAGCTTCTGGCCTGCACGAGTGGCTCTCCGAGCCCGGCGGAACTGCTTCTACCAACAGGAGAAGGGGCGAGGGCGAGTGACTGGCGCCTGAAACCCAGTTTGCTTCGGGCAGATGTAGCTCGTTAGCCTGGGAGGGCATTTCATCTAAGGGAAGGAAAACCCTGATTTTAAACCTCCGCTGCCTTGTGGGATACCCGATCGCGGGAAAGGCTTCGGGAGAAAACCCTGAGGAAAAACCTGGAACAGAGTCTGGTAGACCACCTCTTTCTGGCAACTCCCTGCTGCCTTGCAGGTCGCACTTGGTTGTGCAAAGGCTAGAGAAGCTGACTCGAACAAACGCCGAGTGGTGCTGGGGACGCCGCTTTGTACCCAAATTCCCAAGAATCTTCTTTGAAGCCGACTCATCCTCCAGGAGAGATAGTCGCACAAAGTAAAGGAAAGGAAAGGTTGCCCCGGGCGCATTCGAGAAGAAATACAACTGTAGTGGCAACACTCAAGGAGTCAAAACCGAAAATTCGGAAGCTGACATCATCCTCTCCTGTTAGAGTATACCTTGTGCAGGAAAACTGAACGGTTACCGCACAGAGCGAATCTACGAAATTGTTAGTATAGACTGCGAAAATAACTGAGGGTCAGCGTTAACTTTCAAGAGTGACCCGAAAAAGGCTGACTTCTGAGTTAACGCTTCCATGACTAGAGCATGAATGGGGGAAAACACTAGCAAATGTTGAACCGTCGTTAAAGGAATGACTAAGCCACGTCTATTTTCATGCAAACCATTTATACATTGCGATTGTAAAGCAAAAAAATGACATGCGAATTTCAAAAAAAATCGTTGAAGCTTTTATTTGTTCGGTTTGGTTTAACCTTTATTGTTTCTTAAACATCGCCATATTTACACGTATTGTTCGTCTGCGTCAATATGAAAGCGAGACGTATAGCTTGAATTAAAGCTGACAGTCTCCACTGCTACGGCGTTTCTGTTTGCTAAATCACCGACCAATTGATATTTGCGAACGTTAACGTGCCGCGGTTCAAGACAATGACGCAGCTAAGTGATATTTCAATGGAAGGAAGTCGCATAAAGATGAAACAATTACGCGCACTCTTCTGGATGTATGTATGATGTATGAAATCACAAGCATGATCCAAGCAACGTGCCGCACAGTCACAGACTGCACGTGGGCTCGGATAATGCCAGGTTGCCAGGCCTAGACAGATACGAGAAATAGAGAATACATATGGTAGTGACACTCCAGCGTGTTTCAGCATGCAGCTCACTACCTCTGGCCAATCAATTTAGCACGGTGTTGGCTGCACAGCACGATTGCACATCCGTGCAGAAGGGATGATATCCCTTTTAAGCTTCTTCACAAAATGAATCATAGGCAAGGCAAATTATGGGATAAGTCAGTGGCGCCAGTGTATTTTATCCGGTATAATTTTATATAAAAAACAAAATCGCATGCAATGAAATTTAAAAAAAACAAGCTGCTTTTTGGGCATTTGCTTTTGCATATTCCGCTTGCCTGCTTTCCCTTTTTCACGCGCTTGCTTTTCCTGTTTCATAATACTTGGCACTTTGTCTGACTCAAGACTTGTGCTTCATGATAATGATGATGATGATGATGGGAGTATAATATCATCGCGGCATCGATCAGGGGTTAAAGTCCGACGTCTTTCGACGCGCTTTTGAATAACTGGTCTGACGGCAAAGACAAGTGAGCGTAGGGTAACGAGTTCCAATGGTTCACTACCTACGATGGCAGCGTACTCTCAGCGTCTGTAACTGAAGTTCATGTCCACCGGTGATTGGCTCGCTCGAGGTTCAGTGCGACAGTGTGTGTATGCATGAAATCACAATCCTGATCTAGGAGAGATCGCACGTAGGCTAAGATACTGTTAGATTGCCCATGCTTATACGGATATAAGAAAGGTGGAACGACAGTGAGAGTCCAGTGTGTTTCAGCAGGCAGCTCACGGTCAGTAACAAATCAATTTAGCAAAGTTTCAACTGTGCAGCACACAAGTATTGTGCGATCGCACATCCGTGTCTCAATGCGTCAATACCTCACATGCATTCAAACATGGCGTAATTGTACCTAGAATGTAGGAAAGCACAAGCCTGATCCAGGCAAAGTGCCGCACAGTCATAGACTGCACATGGGCTAAGATACTGCAGCTCACTACCGTTGGCCAATCAATGTAGCACGATGTTAGCCGCACCGCACAGAAGTACTGCACAATTGCACATCCGTGCAATTACAACCAGGTTAGCTCCCAGGTCATTGATCAGCTTGCGTCAAGTCACAGTCTGGTCACTCCTACGAGTTGCAATAGAACTGATGCAGTTCTTCCATTCAAATCGATTCATTGTCATCTTTTCCCGTTTCTCAACCCTGAGCTCTCCCCTGGTCCTATCCCCAGCATCCTTAGATATGCTAGAAATAAGCCACTCGTTTACGTTACTTGCTAGTCACTGTTTCCACAACACCGCATAGACCGCTCTGTGGGGGCACCATTCAGGTTTAATATGCAGGTATGGCATGAAAGCACAAGCCTGATCAAGACAAAGTGTCGCACTGTCACAGACTGCACATGGGCTAAGATATTGTTAGGTTGCCAGGCCTAGACAGATATGAGGAAGAAAAAAACATCAGGTACGTACGTTGTATCTAAAAGAATAGGCACAAACACATAAACATCACGTGACTGACCATAACATGATTTTTTCGTTTGTCAAGATCCTCTCGAGGTGGTGTGAAACAGTGTGGCAGATTCCAGCACAGGCCGTTTGCCACGGGTTTACCCAAACTGTTTCGTGCTGGTTTCATTACGGGACATGCGACCTTGTCCGACTTGCAAACATTGATGAAAACCTTGGTGCTGTGTGGCACGGTTTCGCTTTGGCTCTCATCCGGAGTGGACTGGGATTCAGTGGAGAGTGTGGGCCAATGACGGGTCTTGAGACAATATCCCGGGGTGGGATTCACGAATTCAACATCCATGCCTTGTTCTTTCTCCATCATACGGATTTCTTCCTCATACCTTTAGTAAGAGAGCAAATAAGTGTGTGGTTGGGACATCCATTGAAATCAATTAGCGTTGGGTCACTGTCCTACAGTGAAGGTAGAATAATACTTGAAAAGATGTAATAAAAAACAGGAAAACACAGAGGAGAGAACCGTCAAGTAGCAGACGTGTCAATTAGCAGCATTCACTGTGTGTGGTGGAGATGCATGTAAATGAGTTTTTATATTCACGGTCATGGGTTTTAAACCCAGTCCACATAAGTGGGGGCTCATGTGATTGAACAGGTTCATCGTGCCGTTATTATCCAATAGTGGCATACAAGCTCAACTTGTTTACCATTCTTCGATATTTCAAGAGCATGCGGATCCTGATCCCACTGTCCCTACCTGACGAGTGTACAGCACGAAACCGGTCATGGGGTGTGCGTGTGATGGAGATGCATGCAAATGAGCTTTTATATTCATGGTCATGGGTTTTAAACCCAGTCCACATAAGTGGGGGCTCATGTGATTGAACAGGTTCATCGTGCCGTTATTATCCAATAGTGGCATACAAGCTCAACTTGTTTACCATTCTTCCACTGTTTCAAGCGCATGCTGATCCTGATCCTACTGTCCCTACCTAATGAGTACAAACAGCATGAAACCGGTCGTGGGGTGTGCGTGCGATGGAGATGCATGCAAATGAGCTTTTAAATACACAAAGAAATTTGATGACGAAGTAGAGCACGTTTAGCATGGCATAACCGTGTGAGTTTAAACATCTATTATCCAGACACCCAAACACTCAAATACGTATGAACATCATGATATTGTTTTCAGGCTATAAACTTTTGCGGAGCCTTCAAATGGGCCGTGCATAAAATTATTTTCTCCAGGCTTTTTACGTTAAATATTAACGTTATTTGTATACGAATAAAGCTAATTTCTTGTTCTTCTTCTTATGCGATAGTAGTTTAATTATCATGCTCTGTATTATACTAATAAGCACAAGCCTGCGCCAGGCAAACTGCCACACAATCATAGACTGCACGTGGGCTAAGATACTATCAGGTTGCCCAGGCCTAAACCTGTAGCAAGTAGTAAAAGTGTAATTCACTTACCGCAAACCTAATAGCATTATCTTTCTTCCAACGGTTACTGAACCCAATATTACTAAATCCGATTGGCTACGGTAAACAGCGAGAAACAGCGCTATAGTATAGGTGGCGAAAGGTGAACAGCATAGTACAATTGGCATCTTTATTTCAGGTTCGGCCATTCCCTTATCGCCAGCAGCTTTCGCCAAGACTTCACATACCCGATGATTTTTTACGAGAATACCGATAAACTTAACTGTCAGTACGGATTATTTATATATGAAATCACAAGCCTGGTCCGAGCAAGGTGCTGCACAGTCAGAAACTCCACGTGGGCTAAGATACTGTCAGGTTGCCCAGGCCTAGACAGATAAGGTGAAGGAAACAGCAATGACGGTGAGACTGCAGCGTGTTTACGCATGCAGCTCACTACCGGTGACAAAGCAATTTAGCACGGTGCTAGCTGCTTAACACAAAAGTCCTGCAAGATTGCACATCCATGGATTATAGTGTCAAGCAATTAATGCAGATCATTGTATTTGTGTACTAATGTCAAAGCCTAAAGTGAGGGAAGGTGGGCGGGGTAGAAAACTCTCACGTTACTCGCACTGGACAGAATAAGTTCGAGGACATTCTTCCAGTTAATATGAGTGAAACAGGAAACAGATGAAGAGTTATATCCTTTATTGAAATTCAAAGGCGAGTGATTTACCGGCAAATCGGTATTCCCCTCTATGAGAGATGAACTTAATGTATACCATATGAGTTGCGCAGATGTGCAATCGTGCAGTACTTCGTGCTGTGTGGATAACACCGTGCTAAATTGATTGGCCACAGGTAGTGAGCTGCATGCTGAAACAGACTGAAGTATCACTGCCATTTCTTAAACATTTTCTCTTTCTCATATCTGTCTAGGCCTGGGAAACCTGACAGTATCTTAGCCCACGTGCAGTCTCTGGCTGTGTGGCACTTTGCCTGGATCAGGCTTGTGCTTTCATACCATACCATACCATACCATATGAACAACATTCAGGTCGTTCACAGTATATTATCAATTTAATTGATTTCAATTAGCACTATCATCATCATTATCATTGACAGTGACAAGTATAACATTCTTACCTCTCACACAACCATTAGAATAAAATGATGTAATAATAGAGGATGATGTGACTTCAGTATGTATGGTATGGTATGAAAGTACAAGCCTGATCCAGGCAAAGTGCCGCACAGTCAGACTGCACGTGGGCGATATTACTGTCAGGTTGCCCAAGCCTAAACAGATATGAGAAATCGAGAATAAAGATGGTAGTGAGACTCCAGCGTGTTTCAGCATGCAGCATACTACTAGTGGCCAATCAATTTAGCACGGTGTTAGCTGCACAGCACACAAGTACTGCACTTGAGTATGTATGAAAGCACAAGCCTAATCCAGGCCAAGTGCCGCACAGTCAGAGACTGCGTGTGGACTGAGATAATGTCAGGTTACCCAGGACTGAACAGATGGGAGAGATGAAAATAGAAATAGAACTGAGCAGTTAAAACGGGAGAATCAGTTGGTCGAATTTCAAATAACAAATCATTACAATGGGTTTTACTTTTTGCGATTTTGTGGATCAGATATTTCATTGGCGTATTCTTGGAACAATTTGCAGAATTCGGGGTCTTTGAACGCTTTCTTCAGTTTGGAAACTTCATCCACTGTAAGTTTCATCTGTGCTAGAGAGTCGAGCCCGTTACAACTCATTTTCTATAAATTAGCGGAATTGGTACTGGCTAAAAATAAACGAGATGACTGTATGATTGTAAAAAAAAGAAATACAAAGGAAAAATCGTGTAACAGATGAAGTACTATTGTAACACAGAATTAGAAAACTATGGTATGGAGTAGTCGTAATTTCCAAACGGAACCACACTAAATCGAAAACTTTATTACTTGTAGCAATTTTATTGAATTTATCGCGAATTAGCGTCAAATGCTCAAACAACGTTAACATTTTCCGGATAAATTGGAACGGCAAATGCCAGCAAGGCATGCGAGTCATGTTTGAAGCATCGACAATACCATGAGAAATAACTATCCAACTTTATTATTCGACAAGCTTGATCGTTATAAAGCAAATCCAAATTTTAGTACTAGGAATATATCTGGAAGACATTCTTGTTTAAGTGTTTATCCTGTAGCAATAGCAATTCCATAGGCTGATGTTTGGTGTGTACAGTTGAACTCGTGCTGTCTTCGACTTGAATGAAGAGAAACTCTTAGTGAAACGTTTACAAAAGGTACGGTCCAGTCAATCTCGACGTTTTGAAATTGTACACCACCCTCCGCTGAGTGAACATTGCTGAATATCAAGACAATAAACAAGTTGAGCTCGTAAGCTACTGTTGGATAGGGTTGTCACGATCAACCCGTTCAAACATATTTGCCTACACTGTCCCTGTCTGATGAGTGCAAACAGCACAAACAAGGGTGTATGTGTGATGGAAATGCTTGCTATGCAGACAATAACTTTGAAATCATCAAGTTAATGGAATCTTGCGGATGTGTTTCGTATTTGGATTTAAATTCAACTCTTTGATCACGGCGCATGAAGTGGAGCTCGTTTGTTAATCCGACTCAAGAAATTCGGCTGCAAATATGGAATCGCGAAATGCTTAAATTTAAGAAAGCGCTAAACTGAATCTCGTAGATACTGATTTACATGTAAAACCGGATAAAATGTCGTCATTAGTACAATATTCTATTTCCTTTCCCGTATCTGTCTAGGCCTTGACAACTTGACAGTATTTTAGCCCACGTGCAGTCTCGGACTGTGCGGCACTTTACCTGAATAAGGCTTGTGATTTCATACCATCATACCATACAGTCCTGTGCAAACGGAACTTGAAAGAATACTGCAAAATCTGTTTATCTATGCTCAAGGCATCCTCGCGCGTGCTTTTTTACATTTATGCGACTATCTCCTGAACGATGTGTCATCTCCAATGAAGATTCTTGGGAATTTGGGCACAAAGCGGCGTCCCCAGCACCACTCGGCGTTTGTTCGAGCCAGCTTCTCTAGCCTTTGCACAACCAAGTGCGACCTGCAAGGCAGCAGGGAGTTGCCAGAAAGAGGTAGTGTGCACCAACTAACCGTCTACGAGACTCTGCTCCAGATTTTTCCTCAGGGTTTACTCCCGAAGCCTTTCCCGCGATTGGGTATCCCGCAAGGCAGCGGAGGTTTAAAATCAGGGTTTTCCTTCCCTTAGATGAAATGCCCTCCCAGGCTAACGAGCTCCATCTTCCCGAAGCAAACTGGTTTTCAGGCGCCAGTCACTCGCCTTCGCCCCTTCTCCTGTTGGTAGAAGCAGTTCCGCCGGGCTCGGGGAGCCACTCGTGCAGGCCAGAA
>JACCGJ010013099.1:0-25188 GCA_013407085.1 Atriophallophorus winterbourni
CAAAAATAAGTGTGGTCATAAATCGTCCCCAAAACCGAGGAATGAAGTTTCCCATTAGGGCATTCAGATATAGAGAACCACTGTACTTGGAGAGTCAGGACTAGTCCATTAGGACGATTTGCCTAGAATCTCTTTATTGAGGTAATGCTTTGATAAACATGAAGGCATCAAATCAACCGGTCAGTGATAACATGGAAGGCTGCATAAAAACTCTTGCTGGTCAATTAAAATGGCTCAGGAAGATGTTCGGCCTAAAGCCAAGCGTCGTCCCTTGCAGGTGATTAGAACACCATGGTTCTATCTGGTTGGATCACTATTCGGAATGATCTGAATAACTGGCAACCTACATATTCTCGGCTTTCTCCAGCTACCGGTTATCGACATCACCTATTGCATGGCGCTTGGCAAATTGTTTGTTTCACTGCCATATTAAGTTATATAACCACAAGTCCGATGAAAAGTGCGCATAGCGATAGACCGCAAGTGTGGTAAAATTTTGACAGGATGCCCAGACCTAGACAGTTTCAAGAATGAAAATAGAACTGGCAGCTCGCCATCGGTGGAGAATCAATTTAGCACGATGTTAGCTGCACAGCATATAAGTATTACTACATGATTGCACGTCTGTACCACAAGAGGAAAAGTTGACTTAAAAATAGAGTACAGGAATGACGCATCTAAAATGTGTTAAATCATTAAGCTGATATCGTGCAGACAACAATCACATGTGGATGAGCGAATCAACATCAATTTGACAGCGCTCTTGCGGTTTTTAACATCAAAAACCAATTTTTCTCATCATTTCTCTCGACAAGTTCTCTTAAATATACTCAATGAAACGCTACCGGTTTTGAAGCATGCTCATTCACAAATAATAGCTGCAAAGTCGGAGATTCCAGCTCGGGAAATGGATTGCACCGATTGTATTGCACGTTTTATGCCAACAGAGATGCAGTGGCTAAAATCATGTTTGGTCGATGGTCCAGCAAAACTGTGCAAACGTTGTCGCTGTTTTTCATACTATTACAAGCGAGCGCCTAGATATGAAAAGCGTCGTTACGTTTGCTGTGTTACCATATAACACCCGCGGAGAAAAAATGATGGTAACATGCGCGTGCGTACTGAATGTTTTAGTGTCTGACAGAGAAACCTGAACGCTCCATGCTAGCTGAAGGAGCATCCGTTGCATTTTCGACATGTAGCGAAAGCAGATGTGTTTACTAAGGCGTCTTCAGAGCAAGTTCCCTTTACCTCGACAGCGATAGATTGGAGAAACGACCGGGTGGTGAAGAAACTCACCATATCACTAGGCTCAGCGAACGTATTCGTTGGATCAAGAAAGTAACAAAATATCAACGATACAGTTGGTTGGGAAGTCTGCGCGATATGGCTGCAAACGGCAGTGACCACAATTTGGTTTGCCACAAAATAGTATTAAAACTAATAAAAATGGAAATATGACAAAACCGCATGCAGCTTTTTGCGTTCTGTTCACGCCAGTGCTAGCTCCCCTTACTTTTCCTTGATTTCGAAATTGCTTACATGATGATGATGCAAACGTTAAGTGGGCTGACCAATGTGCTGCTGCGGCTCAAAGAGCCAGGGGGGAACTCTTTCGACTACGTTCAGCCCTCACTTGCAGGAAAGCTGAGGTGCTATTGCCCCTCTACAAGTCAATAGTAAGGCCACATTTAGAATACTGTATCAAGGCTTGGAAATCGTATTACCAGGATATCGTGCAGCTAGAAAAGGTACAGAAGCTGGCCTCTCGCATGATCAAGGGGTTAGCATACACCAATTATGAAAATCGTCTATTAGCACTAGGACGTTTCTCGCTTAGGAGACAACTTAGGGGGGATCTTATAGAGACCTTTAAGGTTGTCAAAGGATTGAGTTGTCTGGAATTCCATGACTTATTTCGGTCCTCTCCTTTGGTTAGTACACGAGGGCACAGTCTTAAGCTAAGTAAACAGCACACCAGGCTTGAATCTAGAAGGCACTTCTTCACATTCGTATAGCGAAAGCGTGGAACTCACTTCTCGCAGAACTAATTTCGGCAACTTCAGTAATTGCGTTCAAACATGGGCTGGACGAACGGTGGAAGGTGCTCTTTCCGGAGGATTACCCTTAAGGCTAAATCCATCCATATTAATGGTAAAAACTACAAAAATATTTGGAAAATCATTTTGAAACTCAAGTGTTTGTTCTTCATTTTTTCGTATTTGTTGAAATAAAATGCTGTCCATCGTCTATTCGTTCGATTGGACATGCATTAACTCTCTCATCTTTCGGTGATGAGATCTTTCCCATCCAGTTACACACGCCTGTTACTTACGAATCAATTCTGGTAGTGGCGGGTGTGTTCAAGCACACCTCCGAAAGAATCTGGGCACTTGTTTCTAGTATCGCCCTGTGATACTAATAATGCACGGATGTGCCATCGTGCAGTACTTTTGTACTGCGCAGCAAACGTGCTAAAGTGATTGGCCACCGGTAGTGAGCTCCATGCTGAAACACGCTGGTCTCACTGCCATTTTTATTTCTTTTGTCATATCTGTCTCGTCCTGGGCAACCTGACAGTATCCCAGCCCACGCGCAGTCCGACTGTGCGGCACTTTGCCTGGATCAGGCTTGTGCTTTCACAGACACACACACATCTTAAAATCGGAAAAAAAATAATGACTGCAAGACGGAAAACGTGAATTTTGGATAGCAGAACCATGGATTCAGCATAGCTCTTTACTCAAACATTTCCGAAATAATATGAAGTTGATACGGGGGGGTTTACCGTGCTTTCAAAAACGACAGCAAAAAATGTTTTCATAGAAATATTCAGGAAATCAGTTATTGATTATTTAAAAATGCTAGAAAAAATCCACATTTTGTATCAAACAAAACTTTCATTATAGTACTTGTGCGGCTAGCATTGTGCTTAATTGACTGATCAGTGGAAGTTAACTGCATGCTGAAACCAGCTGGAGTCACTGCCATTTCTATTATCCCCTTCATATCTGTCTAGGCCTGCGCAACCTGACAGTATCTTAACTCATTGCCATCTTGTACTGTGCGGCACTTTGCCTGGATCAGGCTTGTGCTTTCATACCATACCAATAAGTGTTTAGAAGAAGTGAATTTTCCGAATAGTTTAATTCAGCAAAATGAAAGTTTTTCAATTGCGATCGAAGAAATTGCTGAAAGTAAGTCAGATAAGAGGAACCTACTGTGGAAGAATTCCATCCCGAGCACATAACCGGTTAATCGAATCATCACTTTCACCCTGAAATCAAAAATAGAAATAAAAGTATTTACCATTCTCCGAACGGCACCAGAAATATCGTAAGTTTTGACACCTAGTGTCATCCTTCCCGTATTTGGATCCAACTCAACTAAACGCAATTGAATCGAAGCATAATCCTTAGCACCGATAAGCTGATTTGTCACAGCACAACGTCGTGGCACGTAAATATCAACAAACTCACCAGCTTCGTTCTGCATTGTTTGCACGAGAAAACTTTAATTATGCCGCCACTGTGTTTTTAATTTCTCATAAATAAAAACCAATTAAAATAGTAGCGTCGAGTTTCTTCTATTCACATTAAATTCACACATGCTTACTGGTTGCATTAAAATTAGGAAGTTTAATGGCTAATTTCGGATAAGTAATAATTCTACAATACGTCAGTTCACTTCAGTTTGCAAGGGCATTAAGCGGCTGAGAGCTCATCGAGCGTCCTGAATTTCTTTCCGTGCAAAGATGCAGAGAAGCACTCACAATTGCCAAAATCTTTTTACTTTCCGTATCTTTGAATCTTCTACGATCACGACCCCAATAGATTGTCCGGATTGTACTGAGTGAGCACTGCGTTATAACCAATACTGGTAAAATTAAAAGTTGTTTCTCTTCACCAACACGGTGAGAGTTCAGCTGAAGTATAATCGTGAATAAAAACAAATCTCCAGCATTAACTTTCCTCACGGGCAAAGGCTTAAAAGGTGATCTGCCTAAACTTGTATAGTAATTAGGGAGGGTATTAAGGAAATAACTTACCTGCTAATCCATTGGGTTCGCCCGCGTGGGTTCTGATCCCATCCCCGTCGAAACCTTGTGCATCGATTATAGCGCGGTGCTCCTCCAACTACATTCTCCTAGTCCTACGACCATCAGAGGTTCCACACGGAGAAAAAGGATTGACCCTTTGGCAGTGGTGGGCGCTTCTCCGCAGCTTTCCACCGAAAGAAATTCTGGACGCTCGATTGGCTTGTCAGCCACATACTGTCCTGTGCAAACTGAACTGAACTGAACTGAACAGTTCCGGTCCAAACCCTGCTTGAAAATCCAGACGAAACTGCAGGATATATGTTGTTTTGGTAAAATCTTCCAAAAGTTTAACACTCGAAGGCTGAAAAATGCTTCCTGGAGTCTAGCCAACATCGCTTCTAAGCAAGTTTATATGAATAGCTCCGAGCGCCAAGCTCGGGACTTATGGTGAAAAGTCCTTCATTGGAACGCCACTTAAACCCTTCAAGATCTTAAAGGTTTCAATTAAATCATCTCCTAAATGACGGTTTGTAATAAAGAACAGAACGAAAGACATTGTACGGTTTTGCTTTTTGACACTCAAATGTAAGAGTTATGAGACTCGGTACGCTTTCATGTCGAAAGATGTCCTTGTTGAAGTGAGGACACCTAGCGAATACATAATATTCAAGATGCGACCCAAATAGTGACATTTAGTGGCAATAAAACATAATATCTTCTGCTCGATAGCACTGATTTAACCCGAAAATGTACCTTGCGATTAGGCTGAGCTGCAACGGCATACTTGTCGTTACATTTGAAGTAAGCCCTAACAGTACTCACAAATCCTTACAAAACTGTGCCGTGTTAAGAGTGATGAAATTTCACCACAGGTGAACCGAAATATCATCACTCAACGCTTACACGAGTTCACTCTTATTGAGTATCAGTGAGAGGTCCCACTGTTATGACCTGCTCAAAGTCATGCATCAAGTTATCTTCATCGGTTGATCCGATGAATTTTACATTATCCGCGATAATAAAACATGAGCACTTCAAGCTGATGACAAGTCATCAGTGAAAATCAGGAGTAGAAAAGTATCGAGTAGGGAATCTTGAGGAAACCCACCGATTACGTTGGATCCGCTAGACAACCGTATCCCAACCCAACTCTGAATTTTCTATCTTCAAGGGATGCTTTGTTTGACAAATAAAATAATTTCATTCTTGGAAATCCAAATCATGGTCAAAAATCTCTAAAAGGTTTGTACAATGAGATTGTAGTGTGTACATTTACAAAAATCTTATCCACGGTCATTTCTGTAGCGAATTTTGACGTTTAATAAATAAAAAGGTAACAGTATTTACAAGTGGTCTGCAGATAATCTGTGCATGATCTGATATAATACAGAAACACTGGCATCGCGAGAAAAAGTCAACGAAGGCACTGATGTTAAAAGGATAATGTCCTTCGAGGATACGTGAAGATTACTGTTGTTCATAATCAAAACATTTTCATTTTGATTGTTCGAAATAGATTAATATATTCTGGATATGAACCGTTATCTTGTCCGCTAGACAAAGGAAATTCATTCCAGTAGGTTGAGGTCTCCTGTGAGCGAGTTAATTTTGGTACGGCTTGAGTAATTATGCTGTGAAGTAAATAATTGAAGGCGAGAGAATGTTCTTTCGAACTTCATGGAAATGTATTTAATATCAATAGATAGGAATGCCATTATTATACAAATCATCAGGTAGTACATTTAAGTTAAGATGATCGCGAATTTTTTCTAAGGGAATGAATGAAGCCAGATGTAATTGTAATTCATTTAAAGAGGAGCTGAGTCTTATATATTTTGGAAGAAGATTCCAGTGTTTAGCATATTTAGTCAAGTAGAAATTGTTCTTAACTTTACTACGAAACCTTGGTAATTTAATCGTTTTTTCACTGTTTTTTAAGCTATAATTTAAATCATGCAGTATATGAAGATTCGAACTTACTTCTATACTATACGTTGACAGTATCTTGAAGAATATTATGAATATTATGAATATATATTATGAATATTTATTTTGAATATTATGATTGAGTCTGCGAAACCATAAGGAATGAAGGTTCAGTTGTATACTTCGTTCTCAATAAGATTGTTTAGTGTTATAACGATGATGATGGATTTTGAGAAAGAACGTTGTCTTTTTTAAGACTATGCCATCGGATTTATTTATATTTGTATATATTATGTTACAATAGTCTATAAAAGGAATGGTGAATAATTTATATATATATATATATATATATTACAATGAGGTTGAATTATAGATATGTTTATTATATTCATACTTTGCTTGACTTTAGTAATGAGATGGCGTATCTGTTCATTGAATGTGAGTGAAGAAGAATATAAGTAAATTCTAAATCACGCTTGAGGTCTATCATTTAAATTGCGTTATTGTTAGAAGGAATTAATTCATTTTGTATCACGCATCCTCTAAGCATAAAATTTG
This sequence comes from Atriophallophorus winterbourni, assembly GCA_013407085.1. Lineage (NCBI taxonomy): Eukaryota > Metazoa > Platyhelminthes > Trematoda > Plagiorchiida > Microphallidae > Atriophallophorus > Atriophallophorus winterbourni. The sequence continues at coordinate 6,524 of JACCGJ010013099.1, forward strand.
ATTTTGCTGTTGAGAACGTAAGACCCTTAATTGTCGCCTAATCTACCAGTGCGGCTAAATCATTGTTTAATCGAACTATGTAAGTTTGTGCTTGATTAGCTGGAAAGGTGCTAACGACTTTCATGTCTTCAGCGAATAAGAACAGTTTACGATGTGAAATGACATTATATATGTCATATATATATATATAATCTCGCAGCCCACCCATCACCGGTTGGGTGATTCAAGGTATATATATACCTTGAATCACCTCACTGGTGATAGGTGGGCTGCGAGATCTGTGGCCATTGATTTCAACAGAGTAAGTGCGCTCGGTAAGAAATGGAGTTAGCACAACACCTCGAAAAACAACTAGAAAGCTACAAGAAACCTTCGTCTAATTTGGTTATCCAAAGATATTGGTGACCGATAATAATCGCGAATTCAGATCCCATGAGTTCTACTCATTTTGCCGAAAACATGAAATGAAGCACATCGACACTCCTCCATACAATCCACAATCGAACAACCAGGTGGAGAGCTCCGTGGACACATCCAAGAGAGAAATACTCAAATCAGCGGGGAAATGAAATACCGGAAACGTTCTGCAGCGTTTCTTGATAGTCCAGCGGAACACATTCAACCCAAAATAGCTAAATCCATATCACCTTCGGAAGTCGTGTAAAGGCGGGGTACCGACAGTTGCTCCTTAACAATTGCTCCTCGGACAATTGCTCCTCGGACAGTTGCTTCTTGGACATTTGCTCCTTGACCAATTGCTCATTGACCAATTGCTCCTGGTACAAGTGAACTGAGTTCACTTGAACTCAGTGGTTTTTTCGCTTTCGTAAAGGCAAACAACCCTAACAATATTCAATCTCATCCTACCAAACAGTTTGGATGATGGCGATGAATTCTTGAAATGGATGCCTAATACAATTAAAATCACGGTGCACAACTCTGGAAATTTATGTGCGGACAAAATGTCCGCAATGTATAATCCTGGAAGCACGGATTTTTAACGGATAAGGTCCATCGAGGATAAGTGAAGGATCTCTGTTGTTGATGTTCCAATCTTTTTCATTTTGATGGTTCAAAATAAATTGATCTTTCCTGAATATGAACCGTTTTCCTGTCAACTAGGCGAAGGTAATTTATTCCACTAGGTTGAGGTCTGGGACCAGTTTTATTTGAGTGCCGATTCATAATTATGTTGTGAAGAAAATACACGAAAGCGAGAGAATGTTGTTTCGAACGGTATGAAAATTTATTTATCATCAATATTTAATCACAATTCATACCCTAGAGCAAGCTGCGATGAATTCCGTACCTATATTAATACGACAAATATCAATTCTATCTTTGAAGGGAACGTGAGATAATTTTGGTCACTTAGTGATTTGCAAACTAAAAGCATAAAGTTGAGTGACATTATTGAACTTTCTAAGCAAACTACTTTGAACATCAAGCCAGATATAACAATCATACCATAAGCGATTTACAAAATGAGCGATGATGATAATAAACGTCTTCTTTTGAACTTATTACACACTTCAATTAAACCGTACATTCCATAACAGTATTCAGTCTGCCTAACCTACTGAAGTCTAACAATTTTATCAGAACTTTACTGCCGCCATCTTCAAGCACTCTATTCATAGATTTATTCATAGATTATATGCAGGTAAAAAGCTATGCTTTACAAGACCCACAAAAATGTACATCGGTCGGATGGTAAAAAATATCAAAATATTTTTAGATTATTGTCAAACATAAAAAACATACTTTCCATGTGGATATCTAGTGATTTTTGAAAACTTCAACAGTTCCAGATTGTACCACATGAGTAGGTAAACTGTTCCACAGTTGCACATTGCGAACGGAAAATGCATATTTGCGGCAGTTCAACCTGCTATGCTGTTGGTAAAGTTTTAATTGGTGACCTCGCAGATGTGTGTTATGGGAAAGATGAAACAAATGACCGCAAGGATGATTTGTTTGATTAAGCCAATGAAAATAGTGCTCCTCGTTTCCGTCTGTATTCAGCCGAATGCAAATTCAATAATTTAAGTCGCGTTTCGTATGGATAATTTGATAGTCCCAGGACGAGTTTTGTAGCTCTGAGCTGTAGAGTTTCTAATAGCAGAATATCTTTTTTCAACCGAGGATCCGATGTCGGTATAGCATATTCAACATGAGGACGGATGTACGTTGAAATCAATTTGCAGGCTCTTCCAAGGAGACCCAAGTTGTTTCAGCTTTGCAGGCAGCCAGTCGACATTGCATTAAGTTTCCTAAGTCTGATTTCATAATCACACCTCAATCTTTTTCAGAGGAGGCGGGTTTAATAACAGTGCGACCAAGATAATATTCTTTGCTCGACTTGCTGTTGAGAGACAATAGGCTGTATTTCGAAGCATTCAGGGGCATTTCGTTGTCTATCGACCAAGCGCAGAGCGACAAAACTCGTCCTGGGACTATCAAATTATCCATACGAAACGCGACTTGAATTATTGAATTTGCATTCGGCTGAATACAGACGGAAACGAGGAGCACTTATATTCATTTGGACAGTGCTTAATCAAACAAATCATCCTTGCGGTAATTTGTTTCATCTTTCCCATAACACACATCTGCGAGGTCACCAATCGAAACTTTACCAACAGCATAGCAGGTTGAACAGCCGCAAATTTGCATTTCCGTTCGCAATGAGCAACTGTGGAACAGTTTACCTACTCATGTGGTACAATCTGGAACAGTTGAAGTTTTCAAGAAATCACTAGATATCCACATGGACAAGTATGTTTTTTATGTTTGACAATAATCTAACAATATTTTGATATTTATTACCATCCGACTCGATGTACATTTTTGTGGATCTTGTAAAGCATAGCTTTTTACCTGCACATAATCTATGAATAAATCTATGAATATCGAGATCCCGTTGCAGGTTCTGTTCGTCGTCTGTGGAGTTTATATTGCGACATAGCTTTGCGTCATCAGCGAAAATAAGCACGGACGACTGCAATACAGTAGGCAAGTCGTTTATATATATTACAAACAAAAGCAGTCCGAGGACTGATCCTTGTGAGACACCACGGGCAACTTTATTCGACTCAGATAGTTCGTTTTTGACTCTCACGTACATCTCACGAGATATCAACCATTCTTTAATCAATGCATGGAGTTTACCTTGTACTCCGTAGGTGAGTAGTTTCGACGAAAGTATTTCGTGATTCACACGATCGAAGGCTTTTGAGAAATCGATATAAATTACGTCCACGGAGTTGCTGGCATTCAGTAGCTCAAACCAAGTTTCTTCTGGTAATAGCAAGTTTGTCAGGCAGGATCGTTTTTTCCTGAATCCATGCTGTGCCTCGGAGATTAAATTATTAATCTCAAAGTTATTCCGTAAGGCATCAGCTATTATGGACTCCATTACTTTTGATAGCACTGGTAATACCGCTATCGGGCGATAGTTTAAAGGATCATTTCTTTTGCCACCCTTGTAAATGGGACTAATCAAGGCAGTTTTCCAAGTTTCTGGTACAAAGCTCTGCTCGAACATCATCGTGAATACGTCAGATGTCAGTATTGCCAACTCGGAAGATAGATTGTGCAAAATGTTCGCGTGTATATCGTCGATACAGGGTGAGCCTGTTCTCTTGATCGTCATTAATTTTGATTGAACAACGTTGGGGGGACTTCAAACTGTGAAGAATTGGCAGACTGCAGCTGTCAGAGTTTAAGGGCTGTCTATGGGTTGACACTTGTGAGATATTCGATGCGAATTGTTGTCGGAAAACGTTAGCGCAATCTTTAAATGACGTCACTATTCCAGTACCAGAGACCAGTGGCGGTATTCCTATTTTGAGATTCCGGAGGTCGTTGACGTGTTTATACAATGCTTTGGGATTTATAATGAATTTTTCGACAAGACTGATTTGGTAATCTTTTCTGTCTTTTCGAATGAAGCAGACACACTCATTTCGCAATAACGTGTAGTAGCATCAAGTTATCTCAGAAGGATCGTCCAAGTATTTAGACTAGGCATTGTCACGCTTACATATCTATTTCCGAGTACTGCTTCTGATAGACTTTTTCGGACGCTGTTTGCTGGATATTATTTTCACCTTCGATGAAAGTCAATCATAATACGAAGTTGGCTGTGAAACCTTTCCCAGATTTCCTCAGCTGATTTGAGTTCAAGGAAATCCCATCGATTTGCAGCAGTAAGAGCGTGAAGCAAGTCAAGTTCACAGTTGTATACGTTCGTTGAGTATTTCCTGCTGGTTCGTATTGATAAGTATAATCAAATGTCATGTCAACATGATCACTCAATCCGAGTGAAGCTGTATAGGAAACAGATTATATCATGAGTTCTTCGTTTGTAAGTATGAGGTTCAGGGTAGACGGTGTTTGTTCAGATCGAAATCGCGTTGGTTGTTGCACATGGTTGTGAAGAGGGGTCAAGTCTTTGTTTCTTGAAGCAAGTTTTCGAATGAATCGACACCTGTAATGTGTGTTGCAAGGCTCGGTACATTAAAATCACCGAGGAGAAGCTTCAATGCAAAACGTATTGCATTAAAAAGAACAGTGTCAGTGGCAGATGATGAAAAAGAGGGTCGATAAATCAATGCTTAGAGGCACTCACGTTTATCATGTAAGTCGAAATAGCAAAACAATGTATCTGGGACATCTAACTCGGGGGAGAGGAGTATAGTGCAGTTTATGATTTCATGTAAGTAGAGGAGGACACCGCCACCTTTTGTTGCTCGATCTTTTCTGTAAATCATCATATGAGGGATTTTGAGTTCAGAGTCGTGTATAGAATTACACAACCAGGTTTCTGTCACTGCAATTAAATCCCAAGACGCCGCGGTAGCACGTAAATACAGTTTAGCGAACTTGCTCAGAAAGCTCTGAGCATTGGTGTAACAGCATGATATAGATTTGATTTTTGTTTGCGATGAAGAGCTCACAGTAATGGATTCGCCGACCAAGAATTAGTCGGCTGCTCCCAGTTTTTTGTCTCAGGTGCATTTGATTGACTTGGTAGCGAAGTCATTCCAGGAACAATAGTGTTTGTGCGTTTTATGTTGTATACAACCTGAATAAGAATTTCAGGAGGTGCAAATTTTCGACATTGATACTACGCCTCGAGTATTCTATCCTTCATCTCATATGTGTCGAATGATATTTTGAGAGGAGGAGGCTGATGCGTTTCTTTTATAGTATAAGGCGCATAACATGAGTCGTTATTACGTCTTTTAAACCTAGGATCTTTTGTAAAAATCTCCATTCATTGCAATCGTATTGCAGACGTTTGCTGGATCCCACTTCGTTCGAAATGGGTTCACCATGAACTATAACAGCTCTGCGATTTGTAGCCTCTTTTGCTAGTTCCGGATTATTACGACGAATTTGCCGTTCTTCCCAAGAAACGTCTGGAAGTATTTGCGCAGTCGATTTTTTTTTACAACTGAGAGTGATGTGGTGAGCTACATATCTTCTATATCTTGGACGGACATGAGCACTACACGCAGTAATCTAGGTGTGTTCGCACCAGGTGAGTTCGGGGGTCTAAACAATCGCGTCTTCAACGCAGGTGAGGCAGTGTTGTCTAAGCTTTTGCAAAGGTCATTCCATTGTTTCCTATCATTTGCTTCGCGTTGCTTTAGCGATTGCGAAGTTGATCCAATGAGATTACTACAAGTTACCGTTAGATCTTCAATGTTTGTCTTTTTTGGGGGGGTTAGTGTTCAAACTCTTCGGTCTAATCTTATGCACATCCTTCTATAATTCAGAACTTTCATTCACTTGACTACAGGTCTGATTCGCAGATTTATCTGTCATACTGAGCTGTTAAATTGGACCTTGGTCAATTTTTGGAGAAATCAGCGTTTCCGTAGAAGTTTGCGCTTCCCTGTAACTCTTGCGGTTAATGTGGTTAGGGACTGCGTTTAGAACTGGTTTCAGCGCTTTCTGACACGCAAATGTTTGTAAAGACTCTAACGTGTTTTCAAGCCGTTTAAGGTTCGCCTCTACAGCGAACATGCGTCTTTCCATAATTAAATCAGTGTTTTCGGATCCTGATAAATCACTAATTACTTTCAATCTGCATCGATTATATATATAGCAGATGCCTGGTAATTCTTCATTATTAATTAAAGTCACAAAATCAGGTGATAAATACTTTTCACAGTTCGCATGAATAGCAGTTGAACACAGGTAACATTTAACTTGACACGATTTAGGACTTACCAGCTTTTGACAAAGTTTGCACTTTTACAAGCCTCGTCGTTTGGCACGTTTAAGGTCACGTCGGGTCCGTTTAAGTTCACGTTGTCAGTCATCGTTGCAATTTCGCGAGATCGAGTCGATACACTGAGCGAAGCGGTTGATTATCGATCGGTGTCTCTCGGTGAATTGCAAGTACGAGTGAATGTGATGCAGTGCAATCCAACGGACAGTTGAATTGCGTGCAATTTCACGAAATTTTTGATTTTCAAGAATTCACGTTTCCTCGACTTAAAAATAGTATATTCCGAATGAGGAATGTGAGATGAGTTCTAGATCCGTCAATAGAGCGAGCAATAAGATCCAAAAGTATGAGATCACAAATTTGTATGAATAAATTCTTGTTGACAAACAATTAAAAAGCGTAACAAGATGTGGAGGGACAGACATGCCTCCAATGTTCGATCTGATTTTGACTAATGAAAACGATTCCTTCGAAAACATCACATATGATTGAGCGCTAGATCCGTGTGACCATTTGGTCTTGAAATTTGACTACCTTTGTTGAGCAGACTAAACAAGTATTGCAAAAAATCATCAGAAAGTAATGCTTATTTAAATTGTTGAACCCTCCTATTTTAATTACCGATTGGCAAATTGAAGATATCTGAGTACAAGAGCAGTGGTCCAGCATTTAAAACAACCCAAACATGGAAATCAACTCTCACTTAGCATTGGTACCTAAACAGTGTGAAAATGCATTCTGATACAAAATCCACAGTCGCATTCGGATATGGATTGAAATGTGTAATATGGATTTGTAAAACTATCGCCTGTTAATCACTGAAACCTCGAGGGAAAAGTTTCGAACACTTGAAAACCATGTTGCTGATTATATTGCTGAAAATAAAATAGAGTAATAAGCTGATATACTGTTTTTAATGGATCACAATCAAAGCTCCTTTACCAGATTGTAAACAAGCAGTGTTCAGTGAAACCAGGTGTTACGGCCTTACAGATGACTCTGAATTGACCACTAATGCATCCTTCACCGCGAATGTTCCGTGAATTATTATGCTGTATTATTGTGTCCAGAGGAAAGCGTTGATATACTATTGGATTTAAGTATTACGCCTTCTGTCCTATTGGACACAATAACTATTACCAAAGAAAAGGTGTGGAAGCTTAATTATACCGAAAACTACACTGTTTCTAAGAAAATTACCCCAAGTATATTAAAGCATTGTGCACAATTTTTATGCAAACACCTGACTAAATTATTTTGCGGATCTCTGTATAGTTGTGTCATAACGACGGACTGGAAATCCGGTATAATCTCCTCAATATTTAGTTCAGAGCAGAAAAATTGAAGGACCGTTGTCATGTTGTACGATGTCTTCAACGTACTCAACGGACCGTGGTAAAGAAACGAAAATAATCAATTTCTAGAAGCGCAATACGGTTTTAGAGAGAGATACTCCTGGATAATTGACCTCATATTTAGCATTGACGATTAGAGTCAATCAGTATATATTGAGAATACAATCCATGTATATTACCACGAAATCAATTAACCATGTAATCTAAAGAATTCTTTCACAGGAGTTGCAACGTTGTGATATTGCTATCTGATTATCAGCCTGGTTGAAAGATTGACTGGCTGATCGATTTGTTTGAATCTCGGTTAACAGTGCTTTGTCAAACTCGGCAGCCGTGACAAGTGGAGTTCCTCAGGAACCGTCTTCGGTTTAACTCTCCTCGCACTTCATGCCGATGCCATACCAGATAATTAAATGTGAGATTGTACTTTTCGCGGGATATATGAAAGTGTTTTCAAGTATAAATGAGCCGTAAGACTGCCAACTGCTCCAGAAAGATTTCGACATCTTCCACGCTTCGTCGCTAAGAGTCGCCTATTCTTCAGTGTTCATAAAAAACACATTTTGAACATTAGAAAATAGGTGGAGTCCCAAAATTTTGTTGGTGCACACAGCCTATGGTCGACCACAGAACAAAATGAATCGGGTTTGCTATTAAGCAACACCACCGGGAGGTCGAGTCATTGCGATAATGAAGGTGGGACCCGAGCAGGTATTTCCATAGTTGCTTCTCCACGATGGACGCGGTCTAAGTTGTCGGACAACGGTCCAATACCTTAACGCGAGATGCTCCAGCTCTGGAAAGCATGTCAAAAAATGTGCAGCTCTATCGGGAGTTACGACCAAGGGCCAAAAAGGATTAGTTTCGAAAGTACGAATAGCCAGCGCCACAGTATCGTACGCAAATGTATGCAGCATAAGGAATAATTGGGCTGAACTTAATCTCATTGTGGCTGAGTTACAATCAAGGGTTGAAGCGCATTCTTAGATCCGACTGTCTGCACTTGATGATTTGCCGATAAACATAAGCGAACAGTACCTGGTCATAAGATGCAATATACCTGGCGATCGGAGAAACGGTGGCATTGCACCCCTCTTGGAATTTAATTTGCACAATACGGGCAAACGGATATATATATCAAACAAAAACGTGCACATTGCTACGAGTATCCTGATCTACAACAAGTCATCCATCGTATTTGCTTGTGTCCACGTCACACCAGTGCAGCCCAAACGCAGATTACACAGCTGATTGAAACACTCGACTGTTTGTATCACTCAGCTCCAGAACACAGATATGCTCGAAACGTTCCTTGAATTGCTTCATAATCATGCGTTGCACCAGCAAGTGAGTGATTGTACAAGGTTTCGCCATGGATGAACCACATTCACTATTGACTTGGTATTGTCGCCTCAGCTAGAAGCCGCTGAGTATTTAAAATACCTACCACCGATTGGCAAACGCGATCATGTGGTAGATGTCGAGGCGGTGCTGTGTTTTCCCAACCTTTATCTCGTCCCAGACGCAATTTCAGGTATGTATATTTGGGTTTACCCATACAGACACCAAAACATTTCATTCAGTTATCTAGCGACTCCAATGTAAGGGAAAACTGGGATAGAAATTGTAAGCATCTAAACGAGTTACAAGACAATCAAGCTCCGCTGCAGTGCGTAAGAAGACATCAAAAGCCGCCTTGGTGGACACCTCAACTTCGTTGGTCTACCCATAAACGGGATCGCCTATGGCGGCAGTAAAAGCTAGCTGATACCGACCTGTCTGAGGCTACTACCTTCTAAGTGTCTTTTAGTAGCGTTCAACGAGGGTATAATCCCTTAAAATCACCCACTAAGCTGCGTAAACTGCCACTTGGTGCCCCTGCACTGATGTGTTGTCCTTCAATGTGGCTGAAGTGTACGAGGAACGTAACCATGTTTGCGTCAACAATGTTAAGGGACCTGATGGTTTACACTCAATTAAGCTAAAAATTTGCCTCATTACCCTCAGAACAGCTGTGCAAGCTCGTTAGATCATGTATGCACCTGGAATTGGTTCCTATTAAGTAAGAAATTTCATAGACGTTCTAATAAACAGAAGTGGTTGCAGGTTAGTAACTCTCAGTCTAACTAGCATCGTCTCGAAAGTATTAGAAAACTATTGGGTAAAAAACTGTCATTATATTTTTCGGTATTCTCTACTGAGTGTCACTCAACATAGATTTCATAAGGGGAGATCCTGCCTGAATAACTCTCTATGTTTTCTCAATAATGCCACAAAAATGCTCGACGGAGGAATGCCAGTCGAAGCCTTGTATCTAGATTTTAGCATGGCTTTCGATTTCGTGAGTCACCGCCTATTAAAGATCACGCTGGCAGTAAAATGCATACAAGGAGTTAAATTGACTGGATAAAAGTATTCCATACAGGTATGACATTCAGAGTTCAGGTAGGATTCACGTTGTCTATCTGAACCAACGTGATCAGTTGGGTTCCTCAAAGTTCCTTACTCCGTACGTTTCTACACCTGATTTCCATTGATGACTTGTCATCAGCCTTGAAGTGATCATGTTTCATTATCGCGGATGATGTAAAATTCATCGAATTAACGGAGGAATATGACTCGATGTACGACTTTGAGCAGGTCCTAAACTAGTCATAACAGTGGGACCTCCCACTGATACTCAATAATTGTAAAATCTTGTTAGCGTTGAGTGATGAGATTTCGGTTGACGTGTCGGGAAATCCCATCACTGGTAACAGTATTGTAAGGATTTGGGAGTACTGGTTAAGGCTGATTTCTAATGGGAGGAAAAATGTGCCGCTCAGCAAGCACGCAAGGCAATTTTTAGACTGAAATCAGTGCTACTGAACAGATGACCTGATGTACTGTTGCCAATTACAGGGCTTCAGTTTGGCCATCTCTAGAATGTTGTGTTCAGGTGTGGTGTCCACAATTCAGAATAAAATAAAAATAAAATGAAATAAATGTTTTATTCTTGGATCTCCAAGGATCGCCAAGCATGATTAATAATTAATAATTGTTTTCATACACAAAGCCAAAATTGCACAATTGTTATTTTATTTTCAAGTTCACATGTTCAGTGGAAATTTTACGTTCGTTAAAATAATGAAGTTAAACGGTAATCAATCATTGTTACAGAAATTTGATATTTGAGCTGTGATTGTATGGCATGAACTAATGGGATGTTGGAAAAATGTCCCGAAGTATATTGAAGTTCGACAGACGTGGCCATCGAAGATATGGGAGATCTCGAAGGTGCTGTATCTTCAAATTTTTGAGTTGTAAATTTTCTTGAATTATGCCTGTTTCGAATAGGGAAATTATTTCTCACGGGTATTAATGTTAGAGTAAACGATTTAATCTGAAAGGTAAATGCTACTGGGCCAGGTGAAAGTTAAAAATGGGAGTTGTAAAATTAATTTCACTGTTAGTACCTATGGAAGCCATAATTATATAGTTCGTCTTGAGAGATATCTGAGTTGAAGAGTTTCGTTAATTTTTCAAAGAATGAGGAATGTATCTACATGTGATTCAAAATAACGTTGTGAGGCACAAAGTCTCATGTTTTTCGGCAGAAGATTCCAGAGTTTATCACATTTATTCAGGTAAAACTTTTTTCCTTACTTTCCTACAAAATTTACGTAGTTCAAATATGATATCTTAATTTCCTAAATTATACCTAGAAACTTGTCGGAAGCGAATAGTCGAATTTATATCCATATTAATAAAGAATATTATTCTAAAAAAACAGTATTAGGTTGTGTCTAATTCTACAGAACCATAATGGTTCCAGTATCAGCTGTTTACACCTTTCTCTATAAGATTAATTCGAGCTATTTCCAATGATTGGTTTGGTAAAAGTACGTTGTACTGTTTCCAAAACGGTTTCGTTTATACCCACATGTATTATATTACAGTAATCAAAGAGAGGTTCATGCATGCAGTCGATAATTTGAATGGGTTTACTATTAAGAAGGATTTAACCATCTGGTATTTTACATTTGAAAGACATGAACTTAGATTTATCTACAGAGAATGAAGGACCGTTAATTTCACCGAATTTTGAATAATGCAGTCAAATCTTTGTTCAGCCTGACAATGTAAATTTGTGCTTCTGAAGATGGGAAAGAAATGACTACTTTCATGTCATCTGCAAACAACAATAGTTTACTAAGTCATATGACTGTATTTACATCGTTTATGTATATGAGAAAAATTAATGAGGCTAAAACACGGCCTTGTATCACGCCACTTGGAATCTGCATGGTGTGCGATCTGTGAACACTAATCTCAATGAAGTATGTGCGATCTGTAAGAAAAGAAGTGAGCCAAGAAAGAAGATTCCCACTTATACCAAATGAACTTAGCTTAGATAGTAACATTTTATGTGGTACGGTTTCGAAAGCTTTAGTTATATCAAGGAAGACAACTATGACTGCTAAACCATTTTGAGCTTGTCATGCAGTCTGAGTATTTTAAGTGGTAAGTGATGCAGGATCTTTTCTCAAGGTTTATACTCAAATTATCTAGTGTATCAGGCGAGGGAAATTGACTTGTTGAATAAACGTAATTTGATTTTGTTGTAGGTAGAGTTAAAGTATAGAAGAAATTGTTCACCGATAGCACTAATAATTGTTTTATTTACGGATGAATTACAATAGTTGATAATGAAATCTATGTTGCTGGGTGAGTTGGATGATATTAACTTGAAAAGTAGACTTAGTGATTTCAGGTTATCCTAACTTTTAAGGGCATTGTTTTCGTCAGCTCTAAGTGTGTTATCTGAAGCATATCTGTGACTTCTTGATAGTTCATGAGAACAAAAATAGCGAAAATGTCTTGTATTTCTACGGCAACATAATGTAGTTTTATTATTATATCTATTTAGTGCTTTCGTTAATTTTGTACCCCTAATGAGCTTATATCACACAATCATCTGTGAATAAATGTTATAGAGAACGTTGTGAAATCACTGGAGAGAAATAATCTGCTTCAGTTTTGTGTTTGAATAAATTCTCACATTAGATTCCAGTGAACGTAGTTGTAGGTTTGCTTATTAACATATATCTTCGAAAAGTTCACAGAAGCAGTGGCGCATAATATTTGGTTGGCCGACCAAAACAGATGTTGCTGGCTCCTTCTGAACTCCTTCTCAGCTCCTTCTCAAACAAAGTTACTTAAATGTGCCAGTCTGGAATACAGTTCATAAACGCTTAATTGCGATTGGTCAAACAGTGGACGGTGGCCCAGGTCGTTAAGGCGTGGGACTACAATGGTGGTTGGGGTTAAAATTCCACCCAAAGCGGAGAATTTGCAGTGATGATGAGCTCAAATAAGAGCGAAACTCGAGTCCAGTGCTTCCATTATGGACCATCGTGATCAACTTCGTGAATAGTTCGATAGGCTTGGCACGGATGAGTAGTCACAAATATTTTGAATAATAATATTTTATGGTCACCGTTAAAGAAGGATGGAATTACTTCTAGGTTAGCTGGAGGCAAGATAAGAGAAAAGACAATGTATAGCATATTGTAATTTCTCGTATGTTTTTCAATAAATTGCTCATAACCTAGTAAGTATAGCGTTCTAATAAAAGGTGTATAGCAACTGTGATGTGCAGGATCGTGTTAGTTTAACTTTGGCAGGTTGAAGTCATCATAAATGTGTTTGTATTGCACGTGGTGTAGAGATGCTTCAATAAACGCATTACTCAAATAATCGATTCTAGAGATGGTTGAGGACGGTGGATAATAAATGCAACTTATTAAGAGATCTAGAGTTGGTATTACATTTCATGTTTAGTGTTCTTATTCTGACAGACAGGATGAGGTAAAGGTATCAGCTGTTAACCAAGAATGATCATGGATAAGAGCACTACCACCACATTTCGAAGTTCGATTATTCCTAAATATCTGATAAATGGTTACCATAAGTGCTGAGCCAGGCTGGCCCTTGCGTGTACAGCTTTCAGTTATAAGAATACTGTCTACTAAGTTCGAAATGAGCAAATATTTCTGCATCTGGATTTTAGGTGTAATTGATCTGGCATTTATAAGTAGGATACTAACACAAGAAGGAGCGAAATTGAAACAAATGTAGATAAACGAAAGCATAAATTTAGGGCAATTAATATTTGAATTGAAAGCGAACAGCATCTCAAACGAAAGCTGGACGCTTAAAGTCTCTTAATCTTTTCTTCCTTATGCATTGTTCTTTAAGGGGTGATTAATTCAAACCTTCAGGAACTTGAAGGGTATGAAAAGCGTTCAAATCAACGACTTATTCACCCTAACTCACGAGCTGGGCACTACAGCTTATTTATTTGAACATGGTAATAAGCGATGTCGGCTAGGCAACAGGAAACACTTTTTCAACCTTATGTCGCCAAACCTCTGGAACATTCTTCCAAAAAACTTATATCCCGCAGTTCCATCTAAAATTTCAAGGAGGGTTTGAACCGCAACTCTAGTAAGTTTTTTCTGAATTCTCTTGTTTATTGCTACACAAGATTAGGTAGATCCCCTTTTTTAACGTCATCCGGTGAAGAAAGTAAATGTTAGAGTTTTCGGGTTTACAATTACGATTTTCTTAAGCCATCCTCACTCCGTGTTGATGAAAAAACTGCTTCTTCCTTAACCAGTATCGTTTATAACGCGGTGTTCCTTAGAAATTATCAGAACAATCACTTGGGGTCGGGATCGTCGAAGATTTCCAACTGACAAATAGAAAAAGGTTTTAGCAGTGGTGGGCGCTTCTTTACAGCTTTCCACCAAAAGAAATTTAAAACGATCGATTGGCTCGTTAACTGCTTACTGTCCTGTGCAAATCGAAATGCATTGGATTATTACAATGCTGTTCATATTCAACAAAAATGTTTCAAATATTCTGCGGAAACATTCAGCATTTCAATGTGCAATGCAAGTCCTTCAAAAACATTTTTGCTTTAGGTACTTTGTAAAGAATAAGTAAATACTCTTTAACGTTTTTTACAGTAAAGCTTCAATTTTACTTACCGTAAAATTCTGTTGCACAAGTTACTTCGGTAATTTATTCATGATTGTTCATGCTTCCATTTAAATTGTACAAACATTCTGCTGAACAGTGATCATGCTTAACATGCCTTGGATATCAACTTAAAATATCATTCTTTCATTCATTCATAATAAAACCATGAAAAACATTGAATTTCAATTAGGAAATATCTGAGGACATATTTGTGTGAAAATTTAATCTTGCAACGAAGTTAGTTTTCTCAAATTGTGTTGCGGACTTTATGTCTTCCAATAATTCTATTAAAAGTTACAAATATATAAACTTATTTCGAAAGGAACTGTCTCAATATTTCAGATTTATCAGCCTATGTCATGTGAATTGAAGCCGCCATGTCTCCAAAAATATTTTTGCAAATCCGTATTATATAATTTGATCGATAACCACAGGAAACATTTCGTGCGTTTTGCGATTGATAACACTAATCATAACATAACATCTTGTGGTTCTGACTATTCAATAAAATCACACCCATGTCAAGGCCGCACTGGAATCCCTCGATAAATACTGCAACATGATGTTCTCTAGAATATAAAGCAATGGCTTCACTAACGTTATTATGACAGCTTTGACGACGCAGAATTGTGATATTACTAACTCGGAATTCATTATGATTCCAAGAAATCGCGTATTGTGAATTGCGAAAATATCTAGAAAACTTGAGAATGTTTTTATACCAGTTCAGTCCAGTTCAGTGGCACATGAATGTGTAAATGGCCGATAAGCCAATCAAGCGTCCAAATTTTATTTAGTTAAAAGATTTAAAGGAGAGCCCACCACTCCCAGAGTTGGTTGATTTTTCTTTGGTATCCTCGTCGTATGCGATGATACGTCCTTCGACCACGACTTAGAAAAGCGGAAAGGGTTTCTCTTCTGGATTTGAACCTCGTGCAGCACGTTCTCGTTCCTACTCGCTATGGACATGGCCAGACTCCGTCTACTCTTCATCTGGTTTTGTCACCCAGAGAGTCAGATGTGGTTGACTTATCCGTAGAACAGCCCATCGATACAAGCGACCATTGTGCTATTCGGTTCAAATGGACTCGGGGTAAACCGGCCCAGCCGTCGCGGCTTCCACGGAGAAACTTCTGGAACATGGACTTGAAATTGTTGGTTGAACAAGCAGCCTCAATTGACTGGACGTTACCCGTTGATTCCACTATTGATGACTGTTGGAAATGGTTCCTGAATAATATCCGTTGCTTAGAGGATGTTGCTCCATTAACCAGAGATCGTCCCGGCTCCCGTGGCCCTCCTTGGTTTGATAGAGAACTTCGTACCTGCCTGCGGCAAAGAAAGCGTCTTTGGATTAAATTCAGAACGAGCCGATCGGACGCCCATTACGAAGAATATCGGGCTGTACGGAATCTTTGCTCAAAATTGAAGAAGGATAAAAGAAGTCGATTCGAGCTTCAATTAGCAAATTCTTCAAAATATAATCCTAAACGATTATTTGCGTACATTCGGCGACGGGTCAAATCATCGAACCCCGTACCTTCTCTCAAAAATTTGGAACGGGAGGTTATAGAGACTGACACTGGGAAAGCTGAGGTGTTTGCATCGCAATACCAATCAGTTTACGCAATAGAGCCTACCATATCCTGCAAACAAATATCGCCGACGGAAGTAATGGCCAATTTTGAGATCACGGCTGACATGGTGCGAATCCTCATCGAACATCTAAAGGTACAGACATCTCCAGGTCCTGATGGTATTCACCCTGCCATATTAAAACCTTTATCAAGGATCATCAGTTCACCTTTAGCCGCTTTATTCCAAATTTCAATCGATTCGGGACGTCTACCAGAGGATTGGAAAATGGGTATAGTAAAGCCGATGTTCAAAGGTGGGAGTTTATCAGACCCTGTAAATTACCGTCCTGTTACACTTACGTCTGTCGTAGGCAAATTGCTGGAACGGATTGTAAAGGATAAGATAGAACAGTATTTGCGCGAGACCCAACAATGCTCGAATGCCCAACACGGCTTCACGAAAGGCCGCTCATGTATCTCCAATCTACTGACCGCCCGAGAACATTGGTGCAGAAGCCTTGACGCTGGTTTGCCAGTTGATGTAGTCTTCATCGACTTCAGTAAAGCATTCGACCGTGTTCCACATCAGAGGCTTATTTTGAAACTAAGAATGTCTGGTATAGAGGCTTCGTTGCTTGCTTGGATTAAGGATTTTCTTATCGGAAGGCGAAGCCTCGTTGAAGTCAATGGGGCCAGATCTGCATCCTTTATCCCAACTTCTGGTGTACCACAAGGATCCGTTCTGGGGCCAACCTTGTTCAAACTCTATGTGAGTGACCTTCCCGGTATTCTGAACAGTGGTTGTCTCTTATTTGCAGATGATCTGAAGGTGTGGGCTTCTGTCACGACGGCCACTGACGCTTCCCACTTGCAAGATGATTTGAATGCACTTCGGAGTTGGACTGACAGATGGATGCTCCCGATTAATGAAAAGAAGTGTGCTATCATGCACATCGGGAGCAACAACATGCGACATGCATATCAGTTGGAGGGCCATGGTCTCAGGATAGTTGATGTAGAGCGAGATTTGGGGGTGATGGTAACTTCATCCCTCAAAACTGCGGAGGATACTGCGAGAAAGGTCGGTTCTGCCAGCCGCATGTGGTGGGCATTGAGACGATCCTTCTTAGAGATAAATCCCAAGGTTTTTCAAGTTCTGTATAGCTCTCACGTCAGACCAATATTAGAATTTGGGCTTCCCGTGAACTATCCGTTAACCAAAGGGGAGAAGGATCGTCTGGAGAAAGTCCAAAGGAGGGCTACCAAGTGTGTGAGGGGTATGTTTCGTATTCCCTATGACGACCGATTGCGGGAACTCAAACTTTTCCCACTGGAATATCGAAGAATGCGATATGATTTACTGGTCACGCGGAGAATCCTACTTGGATATTACGGAACGGAACTTCAACAATTCTTTTCGGTATCCACGGACTCCAGAACTAGAGGTCATTCGCTGAAGTTGCAGAAGCGCCGAACGGAACACCTGAAGCCATCGTTTACTCTGTCGACCAGAGTGGTCAATATTTGGAATGCACTCTCCGCTGATGCAATTGGGGCAGTCACCGAAGAGCAGTTTAAACGCATATTGGACGGTGAACTTCCCGCTATCCTGCGCGATTCGCCTACTCTTTCAGCTCAGTAACTCCTCGTGAGGAATCTACGCTGAGATAGCAGAGACCCGGGAGGTGAAGCGGCTTTCACGGACTGTAGTCCTCCTGCCGTCTATTCAGAAGAAGAAGAAGAGGACAATGAAAAAATGTTTTCGTGATAATCCCGTTGAATTGCTTCATACAATTATCTGTACGATGAAAATGATTGATTTTTCATTGAGCTTGCGCAAAATAATTTTGGAACGCACTAATGTTTGTCCTCACCAACTGGTAAGCGGAGATTTTCTGTTGCATTCTAGATTACTCTCATACCAGAAGATATTTGTGAAGATATTGTTAGAAGTGGTGAACGCTCTTCTGTGGCATACCACCGAAAGCAATCTGAATGCTCGATTTGCTTGTCAGCCACATATAGTCATGTGCAAACCTAACTGAACTGAACTGAACCCGATTGGTGAAGCGGCTTTCACGGACTGTAGTCCTCCTGCCGTCTATTCAGAAGAAGAATCTTCAAGGTTGAATAAACTAGTAACGAGTGGCGCTTCATTTATTTTTGTTTGCTAACTACTGTTTTTCTTAATATAATAAGACACAAAACAATTATATTGAGAGCCGAGGAAGTAATACAGTTCCATATGAGCTCTCCTCTGTTATGGCATGGATTAAAATCGTCTAGGATATCCCGCGAGGTGAATAGCTTCTGAAATCAAGCTTTTTATATAGTTTATTCTTGGAAAAAACTACAAGCCTAATTAAATAACCACAGGATATTCAACATATTGGGTCTGAAGATGTTTCAGCAGTTTAGCAAAATGTTCTAAAATAAAATTGGTCCATATTGGTTGAGACGAAA